>PVKP010008239.1:0-73450 GCA_004027715.1 Plecturocebus donacophilus | reverse complement strand
CTTCTCCTACTCCCTCCTCCTCTTCTCTCCCCCCCTCCTCCTCCTCTTCTTCCTCCTCTTCCTCCTCCTCTTCTTCTTCCTTCTTTTTTTCTCTCTCTCTCTCTCTCACACACAGCAACACACAGCACACTTGTATTTCAAACAGTGGAGTGTCCTTTCCCACATTACCCATAGAGCACACAACTCCAGCCCTCTCTTTTCACAGATTTAGCTGCTATAGAGTGTTCATGGTGTACTGTCACGTACAATTTTCTTTCTTTTGTGGAGTAATTGAAATAGAGTCATGACTCAACCACATTGTGAGGCTGACAGATTTGGAAAATACTGCAACTCCTACCCCAACTAAAGCTGTCTTTCTGGTCCCTATTCTATTATTCCTCCCATCAGTTGCTGTCTGTGCTTGGAGACTCTTTTCCCTACTTAATTTAGTTGCGTGACTAGAAGTAATGAGGAGACTAAGTGAATTGTAGATTGGGGCTGAGAAAAGAGTGCCCTATCTCCAGAGTAAATTAGTTAAAAAGTAAGGCCATGCTTACATCAGGATCTGTCCACATGAAACATTGGAAGAAGTCAGAGTTCCAGGGAATGAAATGACTTTGAACTCCTTGAGTCATAACTGATCAGTGTATGTGTGATCCATTTTAAGTGCTTCCAGCTAAGTACAATCCTACTTATAGAGGTCGTACATTTAAATTTTCCCTCGATTAAATCCCATTGCCGTGTGAACCTCATTATTTCCCTGGACCATCCTTCCATTGCTCATTTGCCTTAAAGAAGAAATTGAGATCCTTGAGAAGGTAAGCATTTAGTGTGGTTTTATGCTAGAGTGAGACATGGACTTTGATTTGAGAGCTTCTCATCTGTAGAACTGAAAATTTCAGCACAAAGGTAAAACCTGCTCAGACTCCAATGCCATCAGCTGCCTAGCCAGGTGGCATTGCTATGGCAGTCTCTCCATGGGCATCATGCCTTGTCTGCCCAATTGTCAATGAGGTCTTTGATTCAAGCATTTTTGGTCCTTACCATGCAGGATTTCTATCCATTTATTGAGGTAGATAATGCCAGCTAATTACTTGTGACATATATCCACGTATTCTTCCTTGTTACTCCTCTCTTCTCCCCACCCCATTTGCTTCTTCCTTCCCTGCTCATCTCTCCTCACTAAGGAATGGCATCATTCTTGCCACGGCACTAAGATATTAAGCCTCTGGCCTGCTTCTTTGATGCCATTGCGTTGATCGTGCCTTGCCCTCTTCTCAGGTACTTCTCTAGTTCTTATTACGTTGATGTTGAGCCTCTGTACCCTTCGAATATGCTCACAATCTGATATTTTCAACGTAATTGTGTGTCTCCCATCCTTAAAAGTGCTGGGCTAAGGCCTGCATTGGATGGTACCTTTTTCAGGCCCCATGTTGCCCTCTGCCAGTCCTGAGTCCACCGTGTACAACCCTCCTCTTGGATGGAAGACTACTCCTTTGCTTTGCTACTTTGGGCCTCTAAGGGATTCAGCCCTGGACTACAGTGCCAAAGACCCTACTCATCACATTCCTAATCTCTCCGGGTCCATCTTGATTGTTTCAGGTTTTCTTTTGACTCCTGGCCCCATGGAGAAGCCCCTGGCTTTGCAGTCTGTGTGCCCAGAGCCCACACAGAGCAGCATGGCCTCAGGACCACGGCAGCCACACAACTCTCAGATTGCTGTGGTCTTTGTGCAGCTCCATTGACTCCTCTCAGTGGATGGGAAATTGAGTTTATCTTGGACCATTCATCTTGTCCTGTGGTGCTGAGCAGAAAGAAATAGTTTGATGGTAATCAGGCAGCGTGGAGACTAGCTGCGGTCTCCACTGTGGAACCCAGTCTGTAGCTGGGACTGGAGCAGAGAACATTAGCTCTGTCTCACCTGCCATGTGGGCAACACTCACACATAGGTGCTAATTCTGGTAAGTTTTAATTCAGGCTAACTTGGAAGGCCATTATAATGGGAACAAACAACATCTTCTCATAGGGTAGAACATGTCCCAGGTCCTAGAGCAAGCAGATATATGATCTTAACTTTTAGATACATATCCTTATGAACATACACAGTAACACAACACACACGCAGAGTATGTACCGCTATACAGATCGACCACACACTTCACAACACTCATCAACGCCTGCACCAATGTGACTACAGCATGCAATATTAGAATTATTCCAAAAACAGACATTTTGAAATCAACCTAGTTTTTTTATTGAAAACTGAGCATTAAGTTGTAAATACTGCCCTGTCATGCTTTCTCCAAACCCCTGCACAGACCAATTTGTCTTGGGTGTTCCGAAGGTATATGTGATTCTCAGTAATTTACTCTGTGAATACACTGACCCCTTTCTCTTGCCATGCAATTTCAGCCCACACTTGTTCACCAGAGAAACCTCAATTACAACTTCAGATCCACTGAGCTACTCAATTTCCCTTAAGTTCCCATCCAAAACTTGTGGTTCCGCTCCTCTTGTTCCATAATTATGTAGCACTTTGTGCATTCTCTTCTGTGGTACTTTGATACAGGATGGTGGTTATTTGTGTACACAACTGTCTACATTATTCTGTGAGCTTCCTAAGGGAAGGGGCTCTTCTTATCTCTGCAATCCTAACACTGTAGCATAGTGCCTAAAATGTGGTAGGTCCTCCCTTAATCCGTTTCCACTGAATGCTGCTAGAAGAACGATTGATTGCCAATTGATTTGTCACTTCAGTCATGCATTCATACATTAAACTGTGTGGATCAAAACCCCAAGTTATCCATGTAGCGTAATACAAACCCAGCCTAAGAATTTCCTTGGTAACATCCTAGCAGGAGGATTGATTACCTTCCTCAATGTGTAATTGTGTGCTCTTCCCAACACTGCTGCTTGATCATGCTGATGTATTCCTGGATGCCTTTAGATTTGATCGACTGGTTTCTGTTCTCTTCGGTTTCCCATAAAGTTGCATGTGAGTGTGCTTAGTGGACTAGTACTTATTTTTCTTTCCTTTGGCAGTTGGTGGGGAATTTTTCTTTGAATGGGGAAATCTAAGGCCTTGTCTGTCAGTGTGGCAGTTCTGGTGAGATGACTGTTTTGTGAGACAAGGATTAAGAATATTTAGTCACTGGCACCTAAACTACGTTCTCTTCTGTCATGTCAGGGTGGGAGTCAGCGAAGACATCTTAGTCTTCTTAATGAGTTACAGATAGTCTGTCTCTGAGTGCATGCTTTCTGCTTCTAGCTTGGAGCCAAATGTTGCTCACACTGAAAAGAATAATGTCTGTTTGTTTGGATATTAACTCTGTTTTGATCTATAGCACAATTTTGTAATTCAGATTGTCACCCCTGCACTTTGCACCACATGTGCACATTCTTTCCTCCCAGTCATTGCTGCAATTATCTTGTCTGTTCTTTGTGTAATATGTTCTGTGTGGGCCTCTACATTGAACTCCATTTCTTGGACAATTATATAAATTCCAGTTTGGCTGCAGTTTAACTTTGTATCCTCTATGCCTATGAGGTCTCCTAAATAAACTTGAAGTGTAGCATAGTTTGAAACTTTTGCGAATCTCCTTAAAGAAGGAACTTTTAGAGACAGAGTAATTTTTGAAAACAAATGAATTCTGCTAATCAGGTGTCATTTTCTCCAGTTATGAACATATCACAAAAATTATCTCCATTACCTTATGTGTGTTAAAATAATAAAAAATTCTTCTTAAAAATATTTCGATAACTCATATTTTAACAAATATTTTTAAATCTTTTAAAATAAACAATAATTGTACATTTCCCTGGGGTACGTAGTGATGTTTCAATACGTATAAAGTATGATGATCAGATCAGGGTAATTAGCATATCCATCACCTCAAATATTTATCATTTTTTTTGTTTAAGAACATTCAATAGCTTCCTTCTAGCCTTTAGAAACTGTATATTATTATTTAGAAACTGTATATTATTGCAGTTGGGTAGAACACTAGAGTTTGTTCCTCTCATCTATCTGCTATTTTGTATCCTTTAACAAATCTCTCTCTACCCCCCTACCTCTTACCCTTCTCAGTCTCTAATATCTTCTGTTCTACTTTTTACTTCTAAGAGATCAACATTTTTTAACTTCCACACATGAATAAGAACACACGGTGTTTAACTTTCTGTTCCTGGCTTATTTCAGTTAACATAAGGTCCTCCAGTTCCATTCACATTGCCACAAATGATAGAATTTCATTCTTTTTTATGGCTGGATAGTTTTCCATTACGTATATATTGGAATAACTATAGTCATCAGTTATTGGACTCCTAAGTTGATTCCATACCTTGACTGTTGTGAATAGTGCTGCAGTAAACATGAGGGTAAAGATGTCTCTTTGATACACTGATTTTCTTTCCTTCAGATAAGTACCCAGTAGTGGCATTTCTGGATCATATGGTAGTTCTATTTGTAATTTTTTGAGGAACCTCCAAACTATTTTCCATGGTAGCTTTACTAGTTTATGTTTCCACCAACAGTATATGAGTTACCTTTTCTCTGCGTCCTACCCAGCATTTGTTATTTTTTTTTTGTATTTTTGATAATAGCTATCCTTATTGGGGTGACATGATATTTCGTTGTGGTTTTGATTTGCATTCCCCGATGATTAATAGTGTTGAACATTTTTTCATATATTTCTTAGCCATTTGTCTTCTTTTGAGAAGTGTCTACTCAGATCATCTTATTGTTTTTTCTCTTTCTATTGATATAAATGAAGCCCTCTATAGTTCTCAGAATTGAAAGATCAGGATATAGGAATATATGAATAACTGTCTTCACATTACATTATAAACTCCCAACATACCAATGACTTTCTTTTCTGTCAATAAAGCCCAGGGCAAAGGTCATTTCTGGTTTTTCCAAGATTTATAGAAGTTCCTGAAGTGTACTGGGAAATAGGGAAAGGACTGGTAAACTTTTTCTGCAAAAGGCCATGGAGTGAATATTAGGGCCATATACAGTCTCAGTCACACACTCTTCTTTGTTTTGCTCCAACTCCCAACCCCAGGCCTGCTGTGACAACACCTTAAAAATGTAAAATTCATTTTTATCTCATAGGACCACACAACAACAGGGGCTAGACTGGATTTGGCCCACAGTCAGGAGCTTGAGAACCCCTGGCATGAAGGGTTGCTGTTTCCTTGTGAGTGCATGTGATTATGTATGTTGCGAGTGTGTGTGAGTGTGTTTCTGTGAAGGAGGACGGTGGAGGATTTAGATGGTACCCACTGAAATCCTGGAAAACATTTTTTTTTAGTTTATGAAACACTGTAGTCTTTTTTGATGCTCAATTTAGATCTTTTTAATGACCTAAAACTAGCCAATTTAAATCCTCTTCACCATAAAGTAAAGCAGGGTATAAATGCACACACACACAAATGAGTTGAAATGACATATTCATAACCTTTATAATAGACATAACTAGCTAGAAGTGTATATAGATGGAAACAGGTCCCTTTCATACCACATCCCAGCAAAAATAGCTATTAAGTTATTCATGTCAGTTTTCTTCCAAATGTTTTTGTATGTATGTGTTCCTATTATATGCACACATCTATACACATGTTTATGATGTATACATATGTATAGAGACATAACTATGCATTCAAAATTCAATTTCTTTTTTGAGACAGAGTTTCACTCTTTTTTGCCCAGGCTGGAGTGCAGTGGTGTAATCTCAGCTCACTGCAACCTCGGCCTCCCAGGTTCAAGCAATTCTCTTGCCTCAGCCTCCTAAGTAGCTGGGATTATAGGCGTGAGCCACCATGCCCAGCTAATTTTGTATTTTTAGTAGAGACAGATTTCACCGTGTTGGCCAGGCTGGTCTCGAACTCCTGACCTCAGGAGATCCACCTGCCTCTGCTTCCAAAAGTGCTGGGATTACAGGTGTGAGCCACTGCACCCCGCCCAAATTATTTTACGTTAATCATTTTATATCAACTTTCATTTAATCTGTTTTAGGCCTCTTTGGATGTAATTGCTAGTTCCTTGAAAACATCATTTTCAGCACCATTCTATCTTACCAAAATACCACCATGTATTGATTTATTTTCTATTAGACTGTTTTCACTATAATGCATGGCCTTACAAGTAGCAGCATCAAAGTTGCAGTAGTTCTGGGTAGGTTTTAGAAAGTGGCAGTTTTGTTCTCTTGAATGAGGGCCAAAGGTCTCACGAATACAAAACTGGAGGAAAGCAGGAAACAATCACATTAAAATTTCTTGGAAATTCATGTTAATAAGGAAAGGGGGTAAAAAAGCATGGCTATTTCTCACTAGGAAGTAAGCAACCTTCAAAATTTCTTATGTTTGTTTTACTCAACAAGATATGCCAAGCGCTTCATGACATTTTCTCAGCCATCTTATCTTTTCTGTCTCTAAATGCTTTTTTCCACTTTACCTCCCCTCCCACTTCTCCGTGAGTTCCATAGGCCTCTACTACGCATAAGGTGTGCTAAGAAACCAGAACTTGAATGCTAAGTGCTGCTTTTTAAATAAGTATTTTCTGTTGGCAATTCAACCTAGAGCAGGCCACTAGTTTCAGATTAAAGTGAAATAATGATGATTAGAAATACAAAACTTAACTTAGTGGAAGATGCAGGGTATTTGCTTTTATATTGTCTCTGCCAGCTGAATTAGCTTTGAGCTCTACAGATACAGAACCTTCTATTAACTGAAATAGACTAGTATTTGGAGGTAAACGTTTTGGTGAAAAAATGTAAAATGTTACCTCATACGTAATTTGTCATAGAAGCTCAAAAGATAAAATAAAGTTTCTTATATATCATAACAAAACTACAAAATGTCAGCCTAAGGCCTTCCAGCTATAACAGTGAAAGTATCTGAATTAGAACTATGTATACTATTCTCTTTATCTAACAAAGTTATACACTGTCAGCAAAAAGGATAAAAGAGAGGATTCTCTTCAGGAAGGAACAACTGGCTGATTGATATTGATAATATCCAGGGATCTGGGTATCAGTGGCTTTCTTTGATAGTTAGAGCCCTCCCTACGTGACCAGGTGGATTCATTCAGAAAGGATCTACAGAGCTAATTTCATTTCCTGTCCACAAAAGCCACTTTGCACAAAGGCAATTTCCAGGTTCTTTCAGAACATAGAAGGATAGAGGTAATCCGTAAAGCCAGATGCCAGTTCTGAATAAGCCTGCCAGATCTTCTTCTGCTCATTGTCTTCATTCCATTTCATTTTACTAAGCAATTAGGAAACGTTGGTTTCCAGTATTGTAGATGAGGAAACTGAGATTCAGAGAGGGTATGTGACTTATCTAGGGTCCTACCCTTGAAAAGTGACGGAATTGGACTCTAGATCTCAGATTTATTTTTGTAAAACCTTACTGTGTGGCAGGCTTTGAAGAAGCTAGACTCTTTTCCTATGTGAAAAATATCCCTGATGTACATGTCTTGACATTGTGTCATTCTACCATAAGAGAGATTCTTTTGGTTCAATCACTTTTAATGATATGGGAGACATCAAGAACTTATGGAGTACCCAAAATGGTACTTTTTAATTTGCTATCTCTAACCTTTACAAAAACTCTGCAAGGTAGAGATTCTTCTTTCCAATCTACAGTTAAAAACATACGGTTCAGAGCCATTAAATGACTTCTGAGGTCCCACAGCTAGAAAAGGTGCACCTGGTACTCAAACCTAGATCTCTGGGAGCAACCTTCTCTTAACTCCCCGGGAGTGACTATTTAAAATATAAATACCCCACAAGCAGCAACCTGCCTAATGGTCAGCTCCGCTTGGACATCTAATTGGCATCTCGAATTCAACATGTCTGAAACTAAAATTCCAATGCGTCTTACCCATATCCCTGGAGACCTTCTATGCCTGTAGACTTTCCCCAGGCAATTTGCTCTTCCAGTTTCTCAAAGCCAAAACCTTGGAGTCCTCTTCACTTTTTGTTCTCTCACATCAATCACTCAGGAAATCATATCTTTAAAGTATACTGGGATCTGACTACTTCTCACCACCTCTACTATGGCCACTGGTTTGGACTCCATCTGCTCACTTAGATGATCACTAGAAGCTTCCAAATTCTACCCTTAATCCCTAAATAGAATCCACAGTGATGTTTTAGAATGTGAGATGGTCACATCACTTGTTTCCTCAGCCACTTATGGTGTATCTTCATTACACAAAGAATAAAAGCAGAAGTCCTTAAAATGGCCAACTAGGTCCAAAGTCACATAGCCCAGGTTTCCTCTCTGTCTCCACTTTCTTCTGCTCTCTCCCCATATTCCAGCCACACTAACGTCCTTTCTATTTTTGGAGGCCACACACTTTCCCTCAGGGACTTTTCTCTAGCTGTTCCTTTGCCTGGAATATTCTTCCCCTCAATATCCATTAGGTTAGCTCCCTAACCTCCTTTGAGCCTTCATACAAATGTCATGTCTCAGTGACATTTAATAGACCATTCTGTTTAATACTTCACATGCTTCCCAGCCCATGCTCAGCACTCCAATTTCTCCCTAAAGTGATCTACTTCTTTCTTTCCCCATGGCACCTTTGAAAAATTCAACATAATTTACTTATTAATTATGCTTATTGTATATTGTTTGCCTCCACCCATTAGAATATAGGCTTCTTGAGGGCAGGAATGTTGTCTGTGTTGCTCAGTAATTACTGCAAATGCCTGGGAACAGTACCTACACATAGTAGACACTTAGTAGCTCTTTTCTGAATATATGAATGAATGAATGAACTGGAAATTAACTGAATCTGATTCAAGAAAAGGTTAGAATAACCTCTTCTGTGAAGAAATTACAGAATCTATCACCAACTAATCCCTCACTCTAGTCCAAGGGACAAGTGTGAGTTTTCCAAAGAAAAGTTTAACTTATCAATTATAATGGAAAATGTATATTAGAAATCAAAAGAAGCATTAGCCCTAGAAATTGACTTTTTAAAATAAGTTGAACAACTGTGTATGCATATTTACAAAGAAAATGAATCAACATTTGAATTCAAATCTTGTTTATAAAAAAGTAGTAAACTGAGGGTCAGAATCCTGTTAAAAATTCCTTGTTTCCCAGGCCAGGCGCAGTGGCTCACGCCTGTAATCCCAGCACTTTGGGAGGCCAAGGAGGGCAGATCACGAGTTCAGGAGTTCAAGACCAGCCTGGCCAACGTGGTCAAATCCCATTTCTACTAAAAATATTAAAAAAATAACCAGGCATGGATGGTGTGTGCCTATAGTTCCAGCTTCTCGGGAGGCTAAGGCAGGAGAATTGTTTGAACCCAGGAGGTGGAGGTTGCAGTGAGCTGAGATCGTGTCACTGACTCCAGCCTAGGTAGCAGAGCAAGATTCTGTCTCAAAAAAAAATTTCTTGTTTCCCAAAGTATGTTTTGTAGAATTCCAAGTCTAGTGAAATAAGTGTTCTTAGGTAGAATAAAATACTAAAATGACTCTGTGGGCTGCTAGAGTTGGTTCCCACTGGCTCACCAGAACAAATCTGCTGTGTTACGAGTATTTACACCATGGAAATAGGCACACGGCAATCAGCAAATGCTGTGAGTCAGGGGTTGTTATTTCTGATATATTCAAATAAGATTTAAATAAGACAGTCAGTTGCTTAACATTTATTAGCACAAAGAAGCTGCATGTGCATACTGAAATCTTAGAGACGGCGGGTGGTGGAGATTCATTTCACTTTGTCTTTACTAAGTGTGTGTAACTGTGGAATCTTTTTTTTTTAAGTATACAGTGGAACACGTTAGTAACCTAATAGAATATACTACTTTATAAAATGCTATGATAGTGGAAATTGAATGAAATCTTTGAGTCTAAAAATCATAGGCTATCAAGTGTGTAATCTTAGGAAAAATATTCCTTCCTGTGAAATGAGAAAAATACCTTGCAAAATTTTTGAGAGGCTTAAAATGAAACAAAGTATGTGAAAGTTCCTGACACAGATTAGTCACTTAATAAATGTCCATCTTTCTCTTGATGTTTTATGGAAAACATAGAATGAATCAGAGACTTTCTATTGCCGGAGTGGGAATTGTCACTTGAAATCTTGTTTCTCATCACACAATCTGATATACAAATACATGATCAAGAATAAGAAATTTTTAGACCAATATTTTATTTGTCTTACCTTAAAAGATACTTATTCTAAGCTTAGATTTACATTTTGATTTATCATAAAATAATTTGAATAATAATTTAAAAAAATAAATCAAGCCGTGAAATTTCAGAGTTTTTGTTTTGTTTTGTTTTTTGGCATATTCTCTACTGTCATTTTTTTTTCCTGATGAGTTTCCTTATACCCAAGGGTAAAAACATCTTTGAATTCTATTTCCTCGAAACACTCTAGTTTATCCAAATTACAAATTAGGGCTTTGTATCTGAAAAGCTCCTGTTATGTGTGAATTATTGTTAAGTCTGGATGGTATCTCTTTCTAGTAAACTAGCTGTTCTCCATGCACTGAGTGTGTATTTCATAAGGAACTGTAAAATCTTACTAGGTAAAATAAGTTGGTCACTCTTATTTATTATGAAAACCAAGTGGTCAGTTGTAGAAGTTTTTAGGAAACACTTCCCAAACAGCCCAAATCCTAACTCAAGAAGCTGTTGTTTGCCAAAGTCAACTTGCCTTGTGGTAAATAGGATTGATCAAAACATCTCTCATCAGAATAATAAAGATATTCCAAGTGATGTTTCAAAACCACTGTAAAAAAATCCTTTGCATGTGTGAATTGGAGGTGCAGCAGTTTATGCAAGGAAAGGTATTTTTTTCTGAAATGGTATTTCCTGTGGGATTCTTGGTCAGGACAGCCTCGTTTGGGACATGCCATGTGATTTTTCTATCAGTATCACTTGCCAGACTCAAGGGAGGCTAAGTGAGCAGGGAAGTCATATATCTGACTACAAGTGGACAAAACCCTTTGTGCTATTGACAGAGCCTTTACAGGCATGAGATTGGGATACAGATGTGTAGGCAGTCCTAACCATCCACAACAATCTAAAGTAACATCCTTATTTGGTCTCCCTGATTGCAATAGGAAATAATCATCTTCAGAAATGCAGAGTGGTCAGCTCTTGGCCATTTTGTGGGTTGCAAAGACTTTTCTTTCCTGTTATCTCCGGGAATGTTATCTCCAGGAAAGAAGGAATAAGCACAGAGATGAGGAATCATCAGCATAAGGCCGTCTAGAGCTCCAGGTGTACTTTATTACATTATGCTGATTTTGCTGCAGCCGGCATTCTTGTGGACTAAAATCTTCACTTTGAATTCCATTTAATCTAAAAGCCAAAGCCTCTGCCAAGGAGAGACTGTAGCTGGAACACAGACATTAATAAGGTACATAACTAGCAAAAGCAACAGAAGTTAAACTGTTCTTACTTCTAGGCGTCCTTGCTAGTATTTGTCGAATATCACGATTTAAACACTCCTAATTTTATAGGAGAAAAAAATATATTTTAATTCCTTCTTTGGTTGTGAGTGAGATTGAATGGTTTTCCATGTTTCTAATCTAGTTATTATGTTCGTGACCAAGTTATATGTCACAAACCAAATGCATGCCCCATTCCTTTAAATTTTTGTTAATACCCTTTGCATATTTTTCGTTGAATGTTCATTTATATTTCCCTTTCTGCACATTTGTTCAATGTACAAATATTTATTTTTTATATTTTAAAATTGACAAGTAAGTATTATATATATTTATAGTATACAACATGATGTTTTGATATTTGTACACATTGTGGAATGGCTAAATCATATGCATTGCATCACATACCTTATCTTGTTTTTGTGGTGTGAACACTTAAACTCTACTCTTAGCAATTTTCAACTCTACAAGATACTCTTATTAACTACAGTCACCACGATGTATCATAGATCTCTTGATGTTACTCCTCATAACTGACATTTTGTGTTCTTTGACCAATCTCTTCCCATGCCCCTGTTCTCCAGCCTCTAGTGAACACCATTTTACTCTGTTTTTATGACTTTGACTTGTTTAGATTCCACATGTAAGTGAGATCACACTGTATTTGTCTTTATGTGTCTGGCTTATTTCACTTAATGTCCTCCAGGGCCATCCATGTTGTCACTAATGGCAGTATTTCCTTATTTTCATGACTAAACATTATCCCATTGTGTATATATACCACATTTTCTTTTCTTTCTTTCTTTTTTTTTTAATTGTACTTTAGGTTCTAGGGTACATGCGCAGATCATGCAGGATTGTTGCATAGGTACATACCTGGCAAGGTGGTTTGCTGCCTCCATCCCCCCATCACTTATATCTGTCATTTCTCCCCGTGTTATCCCTCCCCACCCCCTACTGTCCCTCCTCTAGATACCCCCCAGCAGACAGCAGTGTGTGATACTCCCCTCCCTGTGTCCATGTGTTCTCGTTGTTCAACACCCACCTATGAGTGAGAACATGTGGTGTTTGATTTTCTGTTCTTGTGTCAGTTTGCTGAGAATGATGGTTTCCAGATTCATCCATGTTCCTACAAAGGACATGAACTCATCATTTTTTATGGCTGCATAGTATTCCATGGTGTATATGTGCCACATTTTCTTTGTCCAGTTTATCATTGATGGGCATTTGGGTTGGTTCCAGGTGTTTGCTATAGTAAACAGTGCCTCAGTGAACATACGAGTGCATGTGTCTTTATAATAGAATGATTTATAATCCTTTGGGTATATACCCAGTAATAGAATTGCTGGGTCAAATGGAATTTCCATTTCTAGATCCTTGAAGAACTGCCACACTGTCTTCCACAGTAGTTAAAGTGATACTACATTTTCTTTATCCATTTATCTATTGATTGATACTTAGGTTGATTCTATCTCTTGGCTATTGTAAATACTGCTGCAAAAAACATGAAAGTACAGATGTCTCTTTGAGACACTAATTTTCTTTCCTTTGGATAAATGTCCACTAGTGGGATTGCTGGATCATGTAGTAGTTGTATTTTTAATTCTTTGAGAAACTCCATAATGTTTTTCATAATTTCTGTGTTAATCCAAATTCCCATCAACAGTGTACATTTCTCTCTTTTCTCCATTTCTCAATCCTCAAACAACATTGGTATCTTTGGTCTTTTTGATAATAGCTATTCCAACAGATGTGAGATCACATCTTATTGTGGTTTTAATTTGCATTTCCCTGATGATTAGTGACATAGATCATTTTTTCCCTTTTCTATATATTTTCCTTATAAATGTATGCATGTTCCTTATAAAATAAACTGGACCGGGTGCAGTGGCTCATGCCTGTAATCCCAGCACTTTGGGAGGCCACGGTAGATGGATCACCTGAGGTCAGGAGTTTGAGACCAGCCTGACCAACATGGTGAAATCCTGTCTCTAGTAAAAATACAAAAAAAAAAATTAGGCGTGGTCGTGGCTGGCACCTATAATCCCAGCTGCTGGGGAGGCTGAGGCATGAGAATCCCTTGAACCCGGGTGGTGGAGGTTGCAGTGAGCCGAGATGGTGCCACTGCAATCCAGCCTGGGCCACAGAGTGAAATTCCATCTCAAAAAATAATAATTAAAAAAAATAATAAACTGATCCTCTAATAGATATCTGAATTTGTACAAAGAGAAGTTTAAAATTTTAGCATAGCCATCCCTTGGTTTCCAAAGAGGATTGGTTCTAAGACCCGCTGGATACCAAAATTCAAAGATGCTCAAGTCCCTTATGTAAAATGAAGTAGTATTTACATACAGTCTATGCCTATCCTCACATATGCTTTCAATAATCTCTGGCTTATTTATAATACTAATACAATGTAAATGTTACGTAAGTAGTTGTTAAAGTATATTCCTTATTCGTACTATTTTTATTTTTACTTTTAAATTTTTTTGAATATTTTCAGTTGATGGTTGATTGAAGCCACGAATGCAAACTCATGGGTCCAGAGAGCAAAATGTACTTAGGCTGATCACACTCTTTCTTTCTAATTATTTTCTATCACATCTATTCTTAGTGCATTTTCTGCCTTACAATCTGCTAATCAGACACTCCTATTTTCTCCTAGTTTTTGAAGGCTTTAGACTATATTTAATTTCTTTTCTTTTTTTTTGAGACGGAGTTTCACTTGTTGCCCAGGCTGGAGTGCAATAGTGTGATCTCAGCTCACCATAACCTCTGCCTCCCGGGTTCAAGCCATTCTCCTGCCTCAGTCTCTTGAGCGGCTAGAATAACAGGCATGTGCCACCATGCCTGGATAATTTTGTATTTTTAGTAGAGATGAGTTTTCTCCATCTTGGTCAGGCTGGTCTCGAACTCCCAACCTCAGGTGATCCATCTGACTTGGCCTCTCAAAATGCTGGGATTATAGGCGTGAGCCACCGCGCCCGACCTTATATTTAATTTCTTAATACATCTGGAATTCATTCTAGTTCCTGGTGTGAGTTAAGTTCTAAATTGAATTTTTAAGATATCAAATGGTCTCAGTATTTACCAAATATGCCTTTTTTCCTCATTTATTTATGATCTTAGCAAGATGAATTTCATAGGACAAGAGCATGCCTTAGAACTACACAGGCCTACGTCCTGCTGTCAGCTCCTTGTGGTCCGAGTGATCCTGAGCAAATTCCTTTAACCTGGAGGCCCTCAGTTTACCCCTTTGTGAAGTAGAGGCAATGATAGCCAATTGCTATGGTCACTGTGAGGATGAAGTGAGAAAATGCAGGAAGAGCCATGTTCCTGGTAAGTCATTAACACATTTGGTGGTGTTATTAGTGATAGAAATCGGTCTCCCTTGCTGTAAGAGCTGGTAATGGAAGCTCTGACACTGGTGTGCAGGTCTGGCCCTCACCGTCTCTTGCTGTTTCTTCCCAGCCCATTCCACCTCTGACCTCATCCCCTGCTGCCAGCCTACCCCATTCCCTCCTCTCCAGTTTCCAGGCTGCCTCTGCACCAGCCAGCCTCCTCCTGCCACAGGCCTTCACTCTTCTCTTCCCAGTCCCTGGATGTTTCCCCAGTTCACAACTGGCTTGCTCCCTCACCTCCAGAGAATCTCTGCCCAGCTGAAACCTTTGGACTGGAACCTTTCCTGAGCTCCTGACTTAAATATGGACCTCCCTCAGTGTCTTCTGTCATCCTTCCTTGTTCATTTTTCTCTACAGCCGTTACCACCTCCATATATTTTGCTTCTTTGCTTATTATCTGTCTTCCCCGACAATAGAAATCTCCCCAAGGCCAGGGCTTTTACCTGTGTTGTTCAGTAGTGTATTTCCAGGGCCTGTAATAGAGCCTGAAATGCAGCATGTGCTCCATGCATTACTGTTGAATGGATGAATTGTTGAACGTTTTACATCGTATTGTTGTAACCTAACAATCTATGGGTGTGGGGGTATGATCAAACCAGAGAGTAGAGGGATTGAGATAAGAGATGTGACAGAAGGGAGGGCAGCTTCATTGGAAGGGAAGGCTTCACTGGAAGCATGCTTCTGGAAGCCCCAGCTATAGAAAGTGTCTGTGCAGACTTGCTTATGTGCCTGCCCTCTGGGGAAGGGGACTGATGAGAACCAAACGGTCAGCCTTGGTTTGATGAGAGGCAGGAAAGGAGAAGTAATGGTCCTTCAGTGAGTGGGCATTGCCTCCGAGACGGGCGTGTTGCCTATTAGAGCCGTTAAATAACCTGCATGCTGAGTTATGGACTTTAGAGATAAAACATTTGTCCTAGTTTGTCAAATGCCTACAGAAAAGTCTGTAATTTAATACCCAGCAATCCTATGTAGCATGATACTTAACGATTTCTATAAACAAGCCTGATTCTCAGTTATCACCTATTTTTCTGCACACTGTGGAACCCCAAAGTGTTTGAAAACTGCAAGTCGCACTAAATCTTTTGGCATCATCTTCATTCTGTGACGTTCTTCTCTACGTGACTACTGGGAAACTTAGATTTGCTCTTAGCTTCCTGTTTACACACTCTCCTGGGGGCTCAAGAGATGTCTTCATGCTTTGTTCTAAGATTCTTTTTATTTTACTGTGTTTACTTAACAAAATCGAAGTGCTCTCCTGCAGGAACTATACTACCAAAAACCTTTCAAAGGAATTCTTATCACTCCCATGAACACATGGACATGGGTTGCCAAAGACTCAGAGCTAGGGGAGTACTCTATGCCTTTGTCCAATCTCTTTCCAAATCTATGCAACCTTTAGTATGTCTTGTTTTCACTTCTCTCATTTCCAGACAATTCAAAGCAGAACTCTGAAACTTTTTCCCTCAGATTTCTATCTTCTTGGATAACTAGAAAAATTTTAACAGTGAAAAAATAAAAATAAAAAAAAGAGGGAGAGGAATGACTTCACTCTCTAAGCTGCAGGTCTTTCATAAGCCCTCTTCGACCTGAGGCAGAGCAGATGAGCCAGAGAGACCATTGGCTGTTGCCTTAGCAACTTCCTGACTCACTGACTACTCACCCTGCCCAGAAGCCCTAAAGTAGCTGAAACCATGTAAACTCCATCGGAATGGCCTCTTTGGCTCATGTTTGCTGTTGAGCACCCAAGGAAGATGTGGTTTTGAGGAATGAGAGACAACCAGTGATTGCCTGCCTATACATGAAGAGGCAGGTATTTCAAAACCAGGATGCCTTGCCTGATATAAGCACAGATGAGTCACATGAGTTGTGTTTGGGGACCAAAACTTGTTGAGATCATCCAAGCCAGTTGGCAGCACAGTCCCCAAGTCACTGACTAAGAGGTTCTCTGTGTCATATTGACTAATTCAGGTTCATTGTGTTCTCTAGAAATGATAAAACAACTCAAATAAGTTCTTGTTTGCTCAGCATGTGGGCACTTAAGTTTCTGTTAAGTTAGGTCTTGCCTTGATGTTCAATTCCTGATTGTTCACAGCAGGAGAGGCAGTGGTTAGTATAGATAACCAGACAACAGGTATTTATTTACTAGGTCTCATGTTGTTTTGTTTGACTTCTATTCTCAGTTCTGTGATTATGGTGAAAAATACAAAAGAATTATAAAATACAGTCTCAGGTTTGAGGGAGGCTGAACTCAGATTAACATCAGAATGATAAACAGGTGGTGGAGAAACAGCCCCAAGGCTTATTTGCATATCAATTCGCATGGCAGAGAAGGGACTTTGAGGAAGAGGTTTGCATAAAAAGGCTTGGAGTTAAAGGGCAGGAAAAGGTAGACTTGGAAAGCTGTACCTGTCTCCCAGTCTGGCCCATGGACTGGGTAAGAGAGTTCTCAAAAGAGAACGTGAACGAAAATAGGAAGAAGAGACTTTAAGATCTATAGAGGCTGGTGCAGAGCTGTTTTGAGACCTCAATAACAAAGAACAGGACATAACAGGCACAGGGAGGGAATGAGGAAAGGGACATTCCCCCATGTACACCTGGGGCACAAATAGCACAGTTTAGGTGCTCCCAGGTCTGCAGCTGGGGAATCATATAAAATCAAAGCTCTGGCAGTGGACCCAGGTGCTGACGGGCACAGGTGGGCAACAGTGGGCACCACATGCACCAGTGTAGAGGAGCAGGGAGGCTGCTGGTGAGCACATGGGAGAACCACCAAGGGAATCCCACAGATAACTGGGAGAGATTTGGGGTGGCGAGCAAGGTCCTCATTGTGTAAGTAGGCGCAGTGAGCCGGTAAATTTCACCTTATTACTCAGTGTTAACTTATTTGCACCCACATGTTGGAGCCGATTTGTCTGACCTGATTTTTGGAGTTTCTCCAACATTATGAAGAAAATAGTGGTGAGGCATTTCTTTCCAGGACACGGCTAGTCAGAGAAGGGCATGCAGGGTAGAGAGAGAGGAGAGGCTTGGAGTCTGCGTTAGTCCTGAACAAGTGAAGTGAATAAAGTGAACGTCACTTTTCATTTCTATGCTCTTTGCCCTCCTCAGAAGATTTTGGTTACTAAAATGACTTAAGATGGTTATAAATTCCCAGACTGAAGGAGAATAGGAACAGAAGGAAACATTCTAATGGGGGTTAGATAACATTGGTTAAATGGACTATTGCTCTCACGTGAAGTACCATATTTATTTAAAGGGGAGCTCAGCCAGGTATGGTGGGTCACACCTGTCATCCCAGTGCTTTGGGAGGCCAAGGCGGGTGATCACTGGTCCAGGAGTTCAAGACCAACCTGGGCAACATAGCAAGACCCCATCTCTACAAAATAATTTTAAAAATTAGCCAGACATGATGGCATATACCTGTAGTACAAAATGCTTGAGAAGCTGAGGCAGAAGGATGGCTTGAGCCCAGAAGTTGAAGGCTGCACTGAGCTGTGATTTCACCATTGCATTCCAGCCTGGGTGAGACCAGCCTCTAAAAAAAATTAAAAATAAAGGGGAACTTTCCAAGTGACCTCTTACACTGTGCTGATTATGGCCACCCTCTCTTGCTGGCCAAGTAAGACAAAAGTTAACAGGTTGATTGCAGTGTTAGCAAGGCAGGTTATAAAGTGGAGATTCTGTTAATACATGCCACTCTTAATCATTAACAGCTGCACATAAGAGTATGCATCTTCTAATCAAAAGATCAGGCAGCTCACACCTGTAATCCCAGCATTTTGGGAAGCCGAGACCGGCTGATCACCTGAGGTCAGGAGTTCGAGACCAGCCTGGCCAATATGGTGAAATCCCATCTTGACTAAAAATGCAAAAAATTGTCCAGGCATGGTGGTGTACGTCTGTAGTTCCAGCTACTCAGGAGGCTGAGGCAGGAGAATTGCTTGAATCTAGGAGGCAGAGTTGCAGTGAGCTGAGATCGTGCCATTGCACTCCAGCCTGGGCAACAAGAGTGAAACTCCAACTCAAAAAAAAAAAAAAAAGTCACCACATGAAGAAAGATTTCACCTGTTTAAATAAGTCCCTCAAACTCCACCTTTGTTTTTCTCTTTCATCATCTGACATTTGATCCAAATAATATCTATGTTAATACAAAAGGCCAGAAACCTGGAAAAAGATGGGCAGCTAGGCTTCTCCTGTTTCTTGCAACTTCCACAAGCTTAAAGGTGTCTGGAATTGTCTGTGGCTGATAGGTCACTTGCTTTTGGAAAATCTATTATAAGAATATTAAAGCCAATATGTAAGAAAGAACTATTATAAGTAATATCATCCTCTGCTTTTCTCTGGTACCTCCAGAAATAACTGTGTTTTCAGGGATATTACACTACTAAGTTTTTGGGATGAAAATTCAGTTGCTAAATTGACATTCCTTCTTCTCTGAAATATGATTTGAGATCAAATGATAGATTGCATCTATAAATAAGATCTCAGAGAAAACATTTTATGTTTGGTTCATTATTAAGAGCACCTATTCAAAATGTTATTATTTTATGTCTTCCATGTGTCAAAAACTGTGAAGAAGATTGTAAAGTTTCACCTTACAAGCTAACAAGTAAGCCTGCCACAGTTTCATGGGCGCTGGCTGTGTTAGTCAATTTTGTGTTGCTATAAATACCTGAAGCTGGATAATTTACAAAGAGAAAAGGTTTATTTGGCTCACAATTCTTATGATTGGAAAGTTCAAGATTGGGCGTCTGCACCTGGTGAGAGCTCAGGCTGCTTCCACTCATGGTTGAAGATGAAACAGGGCCAGCATGTGCAGAAAGCACTTGTTGAAAGAGGAAGCAATGGGTGGGGAGGTACCAGGTTCTTTTTAACAGCCAGCTCTCAAGGGAACAAAAAGATGAGAATTCATTCAGCTTCTCTCTCCCAGGGTCCTTCCTGTTTATTTGTCAGTTCATCTAGGACCCACCACCATGACTGAAACACCTCCCATTAGGTCCCACCTCCAATGTTGGGGATTAAATTTCAACATGAGGTTTGGAGGGGACAAACATCCAAATTATAGACTGGCAGAAGACACAAGACTCCTGGTTCAGAGACAAAGAACTTTCTGACTTACAGCAGAAACAGTAGGCAGAGTATCAGAATTCTCCCGTACCAGATCCAAAAGTCCTAATTGCCACAGTGCAATGTAAAGAGTGCTGACATCTGTACACACAGTGGGTTGCATTACAAGAAAGTAAACCAGGATAGATAACCAGAATCTTCCATAATGAGCAGTAGATATGTCTGCTCTTTGCTCTGGAAAGAGGCACCATCTCTGTCTTCAAGGACCATTTGTTATAAAACATTGATGAAAAAATTGTCCCAAAGGCAGTCAATACCTCTGTTCAAAAAATGTGCAGAGCATGAGATCTGCATTATGAGTTGTTCTCATTCACACATATTTTTATTAGGCAAATATCCATGTCTTATCAAATTATATAAGTTAAATTCAATAGGTCCCTACAAGATAACATCAGAACATGAATTTGACTTTCAAATACATAATCTTAATTCACATGATGTAAGAGTCCCATCTCAGCTAATATTTTTATAAATGTAATCAGACATGATAATAATAATATAAATAAAATAACTATAAAATAAATAATATAAAGAAATGTTCCTTTTTTCTAAAGTGACAAATTAATATTTGAATTGAGGTTATTAATTCATTAGAAATCAAGTAGAAAACCAGTTGGAGGCCATTGCAAAATACATTCAATTACAAGATTTGGAAGAAAAATAGATAAAATTTCTCTTTTTAAACTGTTGATTTAAATGGAGAGATACCAGAATAAATGAATAATCAGAAGGAGGGTTGTTTGTTCTCCTTTGTTGAGAAAGATGCTCTTGAACTGAGCCTTGGCCAATTATGAGACACAGCTGGTTGGTAGGAGGTTGTCTCTGAAGCCCACTTATGTTAATACCCCAGAAATGTGGGATGCAAAGAAAAGGAATTGGTTCAATGAAGGTTTTTTTTCAGTGATAGACAAACACCGATTGACTAGTGTTTTGTCACTGTTGTTTTTGTCTTTTTACAGCTAGAAATACTTGGTTACTAAAATGCATGTTCTTATCTCTTTCATTTTTTTTACTCATGATTTCCAAATCCCAAGCCAGGAAAGATACTAATCCTATAAATCTCAGATGTACAAAATTTATTCAGACAGCAATAGCTTCAGTGGGTTATGATTCCAACCTATATAGCATTTAATAGAACTTTAAAACCTAGCCTGTTGAAAGTAAACTGAGTTTATTCTGTTCTACTTATTTATTGAGATCAGTATGTATCTATTTGGGTTTTGGCACTTTTTAGATGCTGAAACAATATGTTTTCATAATCCATCCTGATGTTAACATTGACCTGTGTATTCTTATATGCTGCAACTTGAATGTGCTAGAAATCTACCCCTTATACTTTTCTCCCAACCTAGTGACCACATATAAACAAATGAATAAATGAATCAATAAAATTACATTTTGTCAAAAGTGCATGAAGATTTGTAAATAGGATGCTTTTCCCTGACAAAGGATAAAAGCAGATTTTGGAGCCAACTGTTAGGTCCAAATCATCCTTTTCACTTATCAGTAGTGTGATCATGGGCAGCTTACTTCACTTGCCTATGCCTCAGTTTCCCCAACCATAAAGTGGAGTTAATAATAATTTTTACCCTAAAGGGCTGCTATGTGGACTACATGAGTTCATATGTATAACAGATTTGAAAACAGTACCTGCTACATAGGGAGCACTCTGCAAGTGTTTGCTATTTCTGTCTCAAAAATGGCATTTTTCCCTTTATTGTTTCAGATCAGAGTGAAGACTAGGCCTTGGTAAATATAAAAATGTTTACATCATGACCGGGTGTGGTGGCTCACGCCTGTAATCCCAGCACTTTGGGAGGCCAAGGAGGGCAGATCATTTGATGTTAGAAGTTCAAAATCAGCCTGGCCAACATGGTGAAATCCTGTCTCTACTAAAAATACAAAAATTAACCAGGCATAGTAGTGGGCACCTATAATCCCAGCTACTTGGGAGGCTGAGGCAGGAGAATTGCTTGAGCCCTGGAGGCAGAGGTTGCAGTGAGCAGAGATCACACCATTGCACTCCAGCCTGGGCAACAGTGCAAGACTTCATCTCAAAAATTAAAATTAATAAAAATAACAAATAAAAATATTTGCATCAATACAAATTCTATGAGCACGGGTTAGGCACGTGGTAAACATTCAATAATTATTTGTTAAATGAATAGCGAGATTAAATGAATATATAGATGGGTGATGCCCATACAATCTTTTATCATCACTTTACCAGAAATTCAATAATTCACTTGAAGATTAAGTGAAAGGACTTGGAGAATAAGCCTGAGGGTGAGCCAGTGCCCATGGGATTCTGTTGAGCCCCTGTGGTTTACCTTTTTGTCAGCCCCAATTTCCTTCCCCGTTTAGACAACCTGATGTGTGGCTCCCTCTGTTTCTATCTTTTGATACTTAGCTGTCACACAGTCCAACCGGATAGAAAAAGACAGATCTGTGTCCTTAGTTATAATGGATAATTAAGGTGAAAAGGGAAGTATATCAGTCATATATGTCTTTTGAGATTTGAGATTATATGGGATGAAAAGTAACAGTATATGCAGTCCGACTGCCTGTTACTCAAACTCAGAGAGCCATGGCATTTCATCCAGGTCTTGGAGCACAGAGCTCGCCCCCATTGCCTGTGGGTGAAGCCCATTTGTAGTGCAATTTGATTGGAAAGCTCTTGAGTTGGAAAGACTGTCTCTGGGGTGGGGTGTATTTCCATGTAATTGCTCAAGATGTTCTGTTTCCCTGCCTGAGTGGAGACTGAAGTAACCCAACTGACATTTTCTGACATGTCTTTGCAATTGCCAGACATCCCACCAAAGGCTTAGCCCTGAACAATACCCCATGTGACTTCGTTCCATTT
This sequence comes from Plecturocebus donacophilus, assembly GCA_004027715.1. NCBI lineage: Eukaryota > Metazoa > Chordata > Mammalia > Primates > Pitheciidae > Plecturocebus > Plecturocebus donacophilus. Next base: position 50,664 of record PVKP010008239.1, on the reverse strand, counting down.
TGGGGTCCACTCTGTGCTGAGAATTGTAGCAGCACAGCTCCTAGGCATGAAAGATTATATAAAAAGTGTGGGTGGAACCTCAGTAGACATTAAAATGTCAGTGAACATTTCAAAGCTATAACAGTACTGCTATTTCTATTAGGATCTGAAGAATCCATTTTTGTCTTAAGAAAACTTAACCCATTGGGGAAAGTCGGCTTTTGACATTGAATTGACTTGGGGCACAATACGTGTAGTTTACGTTTATTTTAATCGTTCCAGAAAGCCTCCACCATAGAGTAACGGGAAGAAAAATAAATTTAAAGGAGACTGTTATGGATGAAATTGCCACCCTCCCCACCCACCACCAAAGTCCTATGTCGAGGCTCTAATGTGACCATATTTGGTGACAGGATCTTTATGGAAGTAATTAAGTTACAGTGAGGTCATGAAGGTGGTCCCTAATCCAGTATGAATGTTGTCCATATAAGAAGAGGAGTTTAGGATACAGACACACACAGAGAAAAGACCTTGTGAGGACACAGGGAGAAGGTGGCATCCACGAGAGACCGCAGAGACCTCAGAAGAAAACAACCCCACTGACACCTGGATCTCAAATCTCCAGCTAGAAATGTGAGGAAGTAAAGCGTTGTCGCGTAAGCCACCCAATCTGTGGTACTTTGTCTCAGCAGCCATAACAACTAATATAGAGACAGAAGAATAAAGATATTATAAGGCGGAAAAGCAGTGGCTCAGAGTTCCAAGGTTAAAACTGTTGGAAGGGTCATAAGGAAGGCAGAAAGTTTTGATAAAAACAAGTAGCGCCACATTTTCATACTCAGGTCTCTCCCATTTAGATTTGCAAAATCACAGTCAACTTAATCTTTCTGAACCTCGATCTACTCATCTCTAAAATGGGCTATGAAGTCCTTGAGGCAACCACAGAGATTTTTCATCTTTGTTTAGTATGAATCTAGGCCATGGAAAAAAGTTTTCTAGTGAATGAGTCAGTGAGTCTAGAAAAAGAAAGCAAAGGGGTTCTCCTTCCTCAAGAAAGACTTAACAATCATTTGGAAAGAGTTTACTTGTATGCACAAGAAAATACAATGAGGAGGCAGGCAAATGATGAGAACTCCAAAGAGTTAGGTGTGTAAACCTCCCAGAAGGACAGCTGGGACTTGAGACTGGGAAGATCAGAGAAGGTTTCAAGGAGAAAGTGAAGTTGATTTATTTTTTGAGAGCTGCATGGAGAGAATGGATATGAAAACAAGATGGCAGCAGATGTGTCCAGATTAAAGCAAAGGTAAAGAGGTAGACAATGCAGTATGTGTTTTAAGGACAATCAGAGAAGCAGCTTACAAATGTGAATCCCTTTGCACATAGCAGAGAACATCTTTGGGTGTCAGGGCTGTAGATTAATTCTTTATAGGTAATTTCACTAGTTGTTGGAGGCAGAAGAAACTTGTCCAGCCATTAAAATCAATCAAGGCTATTATGAATTCTAAAATGGCAACCAGTAGAAAACACTTCTTTGTCCTCTTTCTGACCTGGATAATGAAACCTTACTGTTCTACTCTACCCCACTGACACTTGTGATTATTTAGAAAGCGATTGCCTTTGCAATTACCTTTGCTCCATCTAGGAAGAAAAGAAGTGAACAGAATAAACAAGACATCAAAATAAATACTTCCAGAGCCTTAAAATGCCAAGGTTCATTCTAACTAATATTCCAATTGTGAATCCCTTTCATCTTTTAAAATATTTATTTATTTATTTAAGACAGAGTCTCACTCTGCCTGTCACCCAGGCTGAAGTACAATAGCATGATCATGGCTCACTGCAGCCTTGAACTCCTGGGCTCAGGTGATCTTCCTATCTCAGCCTCCCAAGTACCTTTTGATATTTTCACCAAAATAGAAATCCTAAGGATTGCCATTTGACATGGTCCCACAGGCCTATGTAATCCATTTTATATGTCCTTGAAAGCAGTGGCAGTATTTTACAATTTAAGCTTCTAATTCAGATTGATCTTTACCCTAGTTATCCAAATGATGAGATTTTACTGCACTTTCAATTTTCTATGAATTATATCAAAAGATAGTTATTGAGCTTCTACCAGGCATAGAATTAGCTTTAGGGAAGAAATAATCATAAAATAATTGATGATGATGTACATATTTCCTATTAAAGCCATGGAGGCTTCAAAACCCTGGCAGCTGAAAAAAAAAAAAAAAGGTCATTCCAATTGTAAGAAGGAGTGAACAGGGTGGGATTTTGAAGACAGTTAAAGAGAGCAAGTCATAGATTTATTGAGGGTGGTGTGACATGCAGAAAGCTGACGGCTGCATCTTACCAGTGAGGGGTGGGGAGAGAGAGTGAGGCAAACAAAGCTCTGATTAGTGACCTTTTATTTCTTACTAGCAACTTGGACCAGAGCTTCATGAATGAGGCTGTTGAAGAAAGCTTTATTGGAAAAAAGCACAGGGACAGTGAGGAAAACAAGTACTGAGAAGAAGGAAAAGACCAGCTCATAATCTAGAATTTAGCTTTCATCTTAAGTGTGATGGGGAGTTATTGGGATCCTTGCAGCTGGCATCTAATAAAATGTGAATTACATTTGATGACAATTATTTTAGCAGCTTTCTAGAGATGCATTTCCAAGAGGGAAGCAGAAAGTCAGGCTAGGCGAGATTGTGATTGTCTGAGTGTGAGCTGATTATATACTGTTGTTTGAAATGACAGTGGTGATGGGGAAGAAAGCAATCCTGTAGATGTTGGCATGAAGACTGAACAGAACAACAAAACACGAGGGAAAGTGAAATGAAGAGACAAAGGTGATTCTGAATGCCCAGGCACAGAGGAGCCTCCTTTAGGACAAGCTGTTTCAAAGGTTTCTTAGGATAACTTCTAAGAAGAGGGATAGGAAACAGTATCAGCCACTGTCTTATAATTTATTCTTGCCTGTCTTACAATGGTGGCAGAAGGTTACATGCTTCTATGACAAGTGGATAAATTACTCAGCACCCGAAGAACCTGATTTCTTGCACACCTATAAGCAAAGATGTTAATGAGCTACAGAACTTTTCATTTGCTAATGAAATACCATTCTGCATAGTTATTGCTTTAGCTTTCACGGTGTTTAAAATCTGGATCTCTTTACCATGTCTCATCTTCACATGTGTAAAATGGGGCACTTCCTTGGTATTCATGAGAGCTCACACTACTCATAGTGCACCAGAGTATGGAACCAAATGAAGAGCTGTTTTTAAAAGTAATAATAATAAAGAAAAATCAATACATGCTTAACGGGGAATATACTAACTTGGGAGTCTGTTCTCTCAACCTTTTATAGCCAGACAAGAATTATGAAAAGTCCTCTTCTCTGAAAGTGTTAGGTTCCACTAGCTGACAATCTATGCAGTAAAAAGAGGAACAAATTAGATACAGATGACCTGGTTTACTTTCTGAGTTTTGCCATTTTTTAAGATCCAAGGCCTTAGGAGAGCTACACAAATATCTGAACAACACTTTCCACCGTTGTAAAATAAGATTTTGCTTGTAAAGTTTGTAGGAAATTTCTTCCTCTGGTCTAAGTACCAAGTGGCAGCTATTATTACTGTTACAGTTTTTGTTGTTATTCTTCTTGTGTCATTGGGCTATGTGACATTTTTTGGAAGGGGCCAGAGTCTCAGGTCTCAAGTCTCACCTATCGCCTTCTCGAACTTCATGTCACTTCATTTTTATGGAAGGTTGAGAAAGGAACAGATTTATTTTGGTAAAAGTGCTTTATAAACTATAAAATGCTCCAAATGACAGCAATCATTTAATGGAACATTTTTGTTAGATGTGAAGAATTTCAGATACAAAAGCAATAGATGGGACTGCACAGCAGTTAGGACTACAGTTGATGATCAATAATGACAGACTAGGATAAGACCATATTCAAGATTCTTATTTGTTTTATGGCTTTGGACTGAAATCAAGAAGCTTCTTCCTCTGAAAAGAGCGTCCCATGTGGGTTCTTGGGCCTTTTTTTTTTTTTTTGAGACGAAGTCTTACTCTGTCGCCCAGGGTGTAGTGCAGTGGCACAATCTTGGCTCACTGCAACCTCTGCTGCCCGGGTTCAAGCGATTCTCCTGCCTCAGCCAACCGAGTAGCTGGGATTACAGGCTCCTGACACCATGCTGGCTAATTTTTGTAGTTTCAGTAGAGACGAGAGACAAGGTTTCTCCTGGCCAGGCTGGTCTTGAACTCCTGACCTTGTGATCCACACCCCTTGGCCTCCCAGAATGCTGGGATTACAGGTGTGAGCCACTACGCCTGACCCTTTTTCTTAAAGTAGCAGTTCTACTTTCTAGTTTGGCCCTCAAGCCATATGTCACCTATAGGCAGCAGCTCTCATTTCAGATAAGCAGTCTACAGGCTGATATTTTTGGCAGAAAACCACCTTCTGGGTAATAGGTTTGGTATCTGAGGGATTCCCGTATCTGCTGTCATTCACTGACCTCATCTGTGTTCTGTGACTAAGTCTACATTCATCTGAAGTGCACGCTTCTTGAGAAGTTGTGGGTATACTTCAGGTTCCCTCTGTGACTTTGTGACTTAAGCAGTAGAAGCATTTTGTACCTTGGGAACATGATCCTTCCCATTACCTCCCTACTGACAGGTGCTGTCACAGTTAGAAAGTTCTGGAAGCTCCCAAAAACACAGACTTAAAATAATAATTATAATTAATAATAGTAATTAACTTCCTTCACAGGTGAGTCATCCATAAGAGATTCCACGGTAAGTTTCTTTTAGTTACCTCTTAACATTTCCTTACTTACTTACTCAGCCTCACTCATCTTAAAAACGTAAGTTGCATTTAAAAGAAAATATTCTTAACTTTTGATAAGAGCAGAGAGTTTTCCTGTCTTATATTTAATGCAGGTAGATGGTTGTTATCACAAAGTTAATTTTTTCTTTAAGCCACAAAGAAAAAAAGTGGTACAGTGTTTTCTAAAGTAGACCAGTATCTGTAATTGTGTCAATACTGATATTTTTGCTTTTAAATTCCTTCAATATTCAAACAGTAGCTTATCTCTATGAAATGTTTCCTTTTTCCCTGTCCAATAACACATGGGTGGGAAGTTCAAACCTTTGTACTTTTTCTTTGAAGCAATCGCCCTAAGCCGGGAAAAGCTGTTTCATCAGCAAGAATTTTGAGTATTTTCTCTTTTCCCCTGATCAAGTAAGATGTGTGCTCATAAACAAGATATACAACTGTCAATAATCATCTTTTCAGTAAATAGAGCCAAAGTTAATTTATTAAACACAGCAAGCTGCTCTCCTAGGTTTTCCCCCTGTGAGATACTGCCAAATTATTTCACATTCTTGTAATGTAAAATAAACACATTAAGTCTGTTGAGATACTGCTGTGGTTATTTATTTTTCAAAATTTAATAAGAAGGAGGATGATGACCTTTCCTCTTAGGACAGGAAAGAAAATCAGACCTGACAGTGATACATGATCAATTTTCACAACCATGAAAATATTCCAGAAAACAAGCAGTTTTCTGTGCACTCAGGCGACTGCAAGCTGGCCAGTGAAACTCTTTTAGATCTGAAGTAGCTGCCCACTTACTTGAAAGGTCTTATTTGCTTTAATTTTGATAACCATGTATAATTATATCAACTTTCTTTCCTCATCGAATTCCACTACAAATCCCAGGGCTAAAGGGGCACGTGAGTCTGTTCTTGATGCAGAAAAAAAGAACTTGAGGAGTCTGAAAACAGGTTTAGCTGAGGGATGTGCCATGGTAAATTTGCTCTGTGAAACTGAGCCAAATCAGTTTCTTTTCCTACATCTACATTTCTCATAAAGTCACAGGCAGCATAAACAGATTCTCTCACCCAACAATGTAATAACGATGGAAATGCATGATAAAGTTAAAGACGACATTGGCATATATGTACCAAACAAACAGACAAAAATCTGTCAGCAATCCTAGGGGAAACACGAGGCTTTCAGATTCTTCTTTCCTATTTCTCTGCGTGTATTCTTGGCCTTGGCATAAGAAGAGTTCTCACAGACAGAGGCAGAACTCTGCTGTGTCCACCGGTGTGGGTCAGTCAAGGGCATCTATGCTTGAAGATTCAGACGCGTAACAATATTTATAATTGAAAAGAAAATTCTAGGTTTCATACAGACATTGCAAATGCTGTGGCAAACGGGAGAAAGTAGTTAAACAAGCAGAGAGACAACCTACAGCTCTCCTCTGAGACGTGAAAGGAAAAAATATTTTTTAGTATCAATCCTCAATAACCTCCAATTTTCATCTTTACAGATTGTTAGCTTGAATCATAGGTGTTGTTTAAGGAGGAGGGATGTTGGGGAGAGGAATGGTTACTGATTTCCAGATTTTTAAAAACGCAGTGCAGGGAAAATTCTGAGGAGGGAAGCATGATGTCTGGATTCACTATTTTCTCCTCTCCAGGTGGTGGCTTGATGAAGAGAAGATAGAGCTCTATCATTGTCACTCTCTTTTTTAGGAGTTGCAGCAGAAAGCAATCTTCATATTGTAAGCAAGCTTCATGAAAATTAGTTGGGAAGAAAGAAGATTGGCAAGATATTGGCTATACTGTTGAAATTGAACCCTGGGAAACAAAGATATGTACATACTAAAGTGAAACTTTGACTAGGAAGGTTTGGATTGTCAAGGCTCACGTATGAGATTTCAATCTTGGTCCTATTTACTTAGGATGCAATTCAGGTTAAAGTTAGACCTGGGAGATCCAATGAAAAATATACCTGAGCCCAATTAATCCAAATCTAAAATTATTACTTTCAATTCATTACTATTATGGATATATATGTTAGGAATTATTAGCAGCAGAGTGAATCAGTATGATATTTTAAGAATTATGCTTTCATGCTTTTAAATTCTAGATACTGCATATCCTAATATTCATTTAAAAACACTCTCTTTGCAATACTGTTAAGAATTCTACATTTTTTTTCATCTTTATCTTTCTAACTTCTCCTTATCATGACATTGTTGACCAGATCCTAAATAATTTTAGATATAAGCAGAAGCTTCCTTTTATGAGCAAATAGAATATATTTATGCATTTTATCGTAAAGCTTAATTTTGGTTGTGCATTTGTGTTTGCACTTTAGATTTCAGGATTATGGTTGCTTTCCTACCCAAGTGAAGATTTTTTCCTTTGCTGTGACAGCCAATACCCTTCTTTAAAAAATTTCAGTAAATAGATTTCTACACATTGCTAACATGAATAAACAACTTTCCTTCTACCTCGAAGTTTGTCATTTCATCTGTCAGTCAGTGAAAATGATCGTATGTTGGGGGTTGACACCAAGACAAAATATTCAAACTGTTAGGCCCTATGGTTCACCTTTTCCTACAGGGTATTTTTTGTTTGTTTCTTTCTCTCCTTATTGTTTTTTTTTTTAAATCTTGGACAAAGCATTCAAGAAATCCTTGATGTGGGAATAAATTTTACTGTGGTTAAGACCTACTCTTTCCAAGGATGAAACAGCCAGAATGATCCACGAGAATGCTTTCAGGCAGGCAGCAATGATGGCTTCCAGCTCCCAAGCAGGCAGATCATCTGTGGTCTACACCCTTTTCTCTGTTTACTGAAAGACAACAGTCAGTGGGAAAAGCACTGCTCTGGCTTTCAGTTCTGTTAGAACAGGATGTTTTCTCCCACGATGGCTTCTTGGTCTTCTAAGAGAAATGTCCAATAAAGCTGGCTTGGCACATTTCAGCGGAGGATTTGGCACTCTGAGAGAAGAGAATAGCTCAGCTGTCAGTTCTTAGTGAAATATAAATAATTCCAGACAGGAGCAGAAGAAAAAATTAACAGTCCATTCTGAGTCTTTGTCATGAAGCTTCCACAGGCCAATTTTTTAACATGTCCTCTGAGATACTGGCCTAGCAAGTCCCTCCTTCCTAGTTAAACCAGATGCCAGCAGAGATGGAAAGGGTCCCTGGAAAGAGAGCTGTTTCTTTCCACTTCATTTCTCACTCTTTTTCCTGATGGAATTTCAAGGTTAGTATGCTGAAGATGCAGAGAGAAGCAAGCTGGTCAAGAATGCTCCAGGAGATCCCGGGAACCTCAGACTGACCATCCTAAGGCAAGAAGGCCCTCAGAGAAAAGGCTCTCACACCAAATACTGTACATTTCTGGAGACTTTGGTTGCAAATGACAGAAACCTAAATCAACCCAGCTTAAGCCAACATTACACAAGCAAACAGAGAAAGAATGTTTTGTAAAGTCCACATGTGATTGGATTGTGGGATTTGGAGGCTGTCTTCAGCAGCGTGTGCCCTTTTTCTCCTCTATTCACAGGCAGGTGCTCAGCAGCCCTGAGCCGACATAGATCTCTGAACTTGTGATCTCAAAGAAAGAATGACCATCTCTTTCAGTAGCTCTGTCAGGGATCAAGCGAGGACTCTGATTAGGCTGGTCTGAATTATATGCCCATACCTAAATCATTCTTAGTGGCCAGCAAGCTAGGTGGCCGGAATTGAGTCAAATGTCTATTCCTAAGGCTAGTGGGGTACTGGACAAAGATGGGGACTTAGGGATCACTTGAATCACTTGGAATGAAAAGTATCATTGAAGATTCGGGGAGGGAGAGTTTGTTTTCTAAGGCAGTATCTATCGGACACAAGAAAAAAACATATGTCCTCTGCATATGTGGAAACACCCGGATGGGTATTCGTTGGAAGAGACCCAAAGTGTCTTGGTGCTCCAGGAAATAGAACATCCCACAGGAAACTTGCATAAATCTTAATGTCAATTGGAAAGTGGAGCTGTGGATTGGATTTGGAACACAACTGCATATGAAGAAATTTCATTGCACTTTTACTAGGTGATCTGGTCCTGAGTGAGACTGTAGACTCAGTTATGTTCAGGTGTGGGTTTTCATCTCTTGTTACTTCGGGCCTGCTTTCTTTCCCTTTCTAACACTGTCCATGAGAGCACTTACACTTCCCAAGCCATTTGACCCCGATGTCCCACATCTAGACAATGACGTGAATATTCTACCCCTCATTCCCTCCCCAAATGACCTGCCCTATGCTTTAAACGCTAAAGACCTTCAGGGAAATTGATGACAAATATCAACTAAAATACTCATTATTTGTAACCAGGTAAGATACTATTGACATTTTAAGAATAATCAGGCCTGTATCTTGTGGCTTTTGAACCCTGGGATTTTTGTAGGAGAGAGAAAGAAAGGGCTGGGGGCAGGAAGAGAGAGTGAAAGAAAGAGAGAGAAAAGGGAGGAAGAAGAAGGAGGAGCAGGAGGATCAAGGAAGCAGCGCTGGCTTCAGAGATGTTGAGGAAGAAAATAGGAGAGGAGGAAGAAGAAATGAGGGAGGAGAAAGGAAAAAAATAAGGACTGGTTTGGGGTTTTTAACAGTTTTATTTTGCCTAGCTAAGGACCTTAAAAAGCTACAACAAGGCTACTATTTAATACCATGAACATGTTATAAAAGAGAAGATATTTTAACACTAAAATATTTGGAAAGAGTTTAGTTTCATATTACAAGAAACTCTCTTAAATTAAAAAAATTACATTGTTTTTTGAAAACTCACGGAAATGTCCTGAATTAGCCAGAGATTATTGAATGCTTTATCCAAAGCAGCCCTTGCTAAAGATGAGTATTTGGGTACCACAGCCTTACCCCAGAGAGTCTAATGGTGGAAGTTGTGGGGCCGTGGCTCATCAGTGGGATAATTTTATGCCACTGTGCTCTTGTACCTGAAGATATAGATTCCTCTATCTATAAAGGTCTGACCTTGGTACCAGGCCACAGATTCTGGTAGAATTTACACACATCATCATCATCCCTAACGGAGACCTTTCAGCACTCAGCACAGCCTACATTTTACATAGAAAGGAAAACCAAGACTCAAGAGGTTAAGAAATTTGGCTAATGTCACATTCTGCATGTAAATAGCATAGCCAAGACAGAACTTTCACAAATTAGGACCCAGTTGGCACTCAGACTGCACCCAGAGAGTCCACCTCTGAAGACTGAACAGACCCCTGGGTAAGCCCAAGTGGCAGGTGGGCAGAGATGGCTATAGGTGATGGAAAGGAGTCCCAACTGGCTGGCAGTACACTTCTGCAAAAGGAAACAATGCTGGGGGAGAGCCTTCCAGCCTGGCTATCTGGGTGTTGTGCTTGGATGTGCGGCCATGAAAAGGACACAGACCCATATTGTGGACTTGGCAGTGTTGAGGCAGTTTTCATGAGGTCAAGAGAAGACGCGTCTCCCAGAAACACTGTGTTACTGAGCCAGTTATCAAGACAGGGGCTCCCTCGAAGAAAGTCAGTCCTCGAGATTCTAGAAATGAGAGGTAAGATGAGCAAGAGCAAGAGGGACTTTACTGGCTTCAGAACGTCAGCACCGGTGGACAGGACAAGCTAATTGTAATATGAAAATTAGAATGTTAGCAGTGGAAGGAATGTTCCACATTGTAAACATGAGAACTGAAGGGAAGAAATGTGTAGGGTTTTTTTCCTAGTGAAGTGGCTGTTGTCTTTAATGTTTTCTCTTCCCTTGAGCTGCATTGCTGACACATATTAACCACAGTGTTAAGAAAGTCACGTTTGGATGCAAACATGTCCATGGAAGCAGTGTAAAAAGTAAAAGAAAAAATGTTGGTGACGTCATGGAGAAAGACATAGAGTGGCTCTCAGGAGAACTGGAAATTAGTTGAGTGGAGAGGAGCAGGGCTTTATTGGAACACTCATCAAAGAAATCTCAGCATTAAGCCTGGGCAGAGGAAGAAGAGTAATTGGAACTGAGGAAGCTTGAAATCCAGACTGTGTCAGTCAGGATGGAGGTTTAACCTTTGCAGCTACTCAACAGATTTGAAATCTAGTAGAACCATGAAACCCTTCCAAGTCAACTAAGAGACACTAAGACTAAATTAGGCCTAAAACATAACACGGGGCCTGAGGCTTGGATTAGGATTAATAGGACTCTTTTAGAGACTCAAGAGACCAAAAGAGAAACTCAGACTGCATCCCAAGGAAATCACAAAATGACCCAGAGGGCATAATCCCCACTAAGATGAAAGACAGCAGGGAAAGACTACAATTCCTCCGTGTTTAAGACTGTCAGAAGTTTATACCTCAGGATTAACTTTCCATTCCAATAAAACTTAGTTATGTCATTTCTAAACTGATCAATTTCAGCTCAGAGTGAGTGGAATCAGAAACTGTGGCTCTGCCCACCTACTTCCCCTGTAACATAGCAGCCCCCTGGATATGGGAAATCTTCGGTGAAAGTATCAGCAATCGAAACAAATGAAATATCTCTGTGACATTAATCATTAAACGTTCATATCTGTTATGACAAAAACAATACTCTGAGCACGGGCATTACTGGAAATTCGTGAAATGAACCCTCTTTTTTGGATCAGTGTTTACTACAGTCCTGATTGTTTCAGAAAGAAAACTTTATGATAGGAAACCAAGAGCGTTTCTCCAACTCCACGAGCACTGCAATAACAGGAAACAAAACTTCTATTTCTGTAGTTTTCCTGATAAGAACTGAATAGTGGATTTTTTTTTTGAAGGCATGTGGCAAATACTGTTTAAGACATATAAATTAATGTCTATTGCACAGGCTTGGCTGGGTGACTCACATTGCAGCTTCTATTTCTGGTGGAGGAGACTCAGATACATTTGTCATGCCTCCAGTAAATGGTAAAAAATGACAAATTGGCAGAAAAGACGTTGTTGCTAACAATGTGGCCATTTCAGTCTTGGTCATTCACTGGGGCCACTCTGTCCCAAGAACATTTTAGGCTGAATGTGAGGCACAGCAAAGCCTAACTTACTAAGCAGTTGGACCCAATTTCTAGTGGCCTTCTAAGACTACTGCAGTTCAGATGGCCTCCAAGAGTAGACAAAACGATACAAAGATGTGCTAGATTGTGCAAAGAATGAGGAAACATGGCCCCGTCTGCACTTCCTTGTTCATGCTTTCTGTTCACTGGAAGCACAAGGTGGAAATAGAGATATTGGTGAAGAATGATGGGGCATTCCAGTATTGAGACAATGCTATGAATGAATGTTCATAATAAAGGTCAGATGCTTGGAGGTCGAAGCAAAATCAGTTGAAGAGTTGCCAGTGACTGTTTACAGTCTTGAGAGCTTCATACCTCCAGCATGAGAGCTCATGAGATCTCCAGGCTCCCCTCAACCAGATGTTCGATGGAAATTAACACCCCGTGGCCTTAAATGGGATCTTTCTTTGAATATGCAAAGAAGTGGTTTACTCAGTTCAGAACATATTTGCTAATCACAAATTATATAATTCAAGTACAATAGCTAGCTGGTCTGTTACAATATACTAACCCAATTTTTCACAAGTCATGTCGTAATAGCAAACATAATTAGGGAGGTATGTGTGTGTCATTTTAAAGTTTATCCTCTTCAGCAGCTTTGAAAAGGACAGGAAAGTGAGGTCAGAAAGCCAACAGGCCATTTAAGACACAAATCTCTCAAAACACACCGTCTGAGCATATGTTGATATGAAAATATGGACATTGAGAGATTCTTTAGGTTATAATGCAAAGGTTCTTTTGTGATCATGATTTTCAGCTTTTTAATCATGACAACTGATTACTGGCTTCCTTATTTGCTAAGATAACATTGATGTCATTCCTTGTTGACATGGCTCAGAGAAAAGAATTTTTAATATTTAATTAGGTCAATAATTGTGAAATATTACTGAGACTATCCAAGTAGAAGAGAGTGAGATGAGTACCTTTGCTGAATGTCTTATTGCTATAATCAGTAAATAACTGTAAAGATGCAAAAATCACATATCTCCACACCCAGCTTCAGTCACTGCTAACATTTTGCTATATTTTGTTATGTATTTCATTTTTGCCCATTCTTGACCACATTTATCCACATTTTTGCATTCTGCTTTTATTACACTTAACTTTAATACCATAAGCAGGTTACTAGGTTATTAAAATTCTATGTAAAGATCACTTTTATAAAGGAAAGACACTCTCATACTGTGTAGATAGACCTGATTGACACATAATGATTGTTTGCCGTGATTTTTTCTTTCTCTCTTTCTTTTTTTCTGAGAAGGAGTTTTGCTCTTGTTTCCCAGGTAGGAGTGCAATGGTTGCAACCTGTGCCTCCTGGGTTGAAGCGATTCTTTTGCTTCAGCCTCCCAAGTAGCTGGGATTACAGGTGTCTGCCACCACACCCAGCTATTTTTTTTTTTATTATTTTTAGTAGAGATGGGGTTTCACCATGTTGGCCAGGCTGGTCTTGAACTCCTGATCTCAGGTGATCCACCTGCCTCGGCTTCCCTAATGTTTCTTATTATAAATAATTTCGTGTAAAACATCATTGCAAATAAATCTTTTTTCTTATTACTTACAATTTCATTGAGATTCTTAGGAGTGATATCATTAGGTCAAAGGTGTAACTCTTTGGAGCTATTGATACTTGTGGCCAAGTTGCTAAATAGAAAGGTTGTTACCAGTTTATTCCGCAACAGAAATTGACTAAGGTACAAAAGAGAATGCCTTTAGGTTTCATTAATTTAGTCATGGTCCTGTGAGAATTTATGCTTATGGTAAACAGAACATTGGTTAAAGATAAATGATTGAAATATTTTTGTTTAAGATAAAATAAAGGCAGAAGACATCCTTAAAATGCTAATAAATGCTGGGAATTTAAAAAGATCTGCCAGTCTTCCCAATGTCCCAGTCCCTCAGTGGGGGATGTTCCTCCCACATAGAAGCAGCCGGGAGGAACATCTCTCACCAAGAGACTGGACACTGGGAGACTGGCACACTCCTAGCAGAGCTTCAGAGGGAAGGCTTTGAGAACAGGTGGAGGGAAGATACAGAAGCCGGACCGGAGAGGGAGGAAGCTGAGAACTCCACATGGAGCTACCATACCCTGGCACTGTTACTAACCCCCAACAACTCCTGCAGAGGGGGTGAGTTCACTGGCAAGGGGCAACCAGCTTTCACCATGGACCTCGGGAATCTCTACTGGAGGAGACCCCTCAACCACCACAGATTCTTGAGTTGGCAGGGAAAGCTGCTTAGAGAAGTAGGGGCAAAACTCCAGCCAAGGTGGAGCCCACAGTATTTGGTAGTGGAGGACGCCCAGAGACGCCCTCCTCCATAGGCTTGACTTGCTCCCATAGGAGACTTTAGCCCTAGGGAAACTGTCTGGTCTGTGTGCTGCAGGGCGATCTTGCCCATGAGAAGGAGCCAGTCTGATCTGAGCACCCCCGAGTCTGCTGTTATCACCTGGAGCCCCAGCCTGGCCATGCCTGCTTACAATGCAACCCCCAGATACCTCCCGGGGGCCCGCATCATAGTTCCTGTGCTGGTGGACTGTGTGCCTGACCAGCAGAGTGCTCCAGTAGAGTGGCCCCTGTGGACAGGCACTAGCCCGCTTGCACCCTGTCCCCATTGCAGCGTCCTCCATACCACCTTACCTACAGACACTCGCCCAAGGCCACCCCTACATTACTTTGCCAGCACGTGTGTGTGGATGCATGTGCACCATGTCAAGCCACTGCTGCAAGTGTGAATGCACCCTGCCCTCCTTCTTCCTAACACACTGCCATTGTCATGGGCGCATTCGCAGGCATGGAGCCCGCCAGCCCCACCGCTGCCATCACCTCACTCTGGTGAGGAGCTCCTGGTGGGAAGCAAGGCATGGAAAACAGTGGACCTGCCCCAAGCCTAGAATGGCGACTATGAGCCATGTGAATGAGCACAAAGGGTACACACAGTCCTGTACCCACCAGCACCCTGCCCCTGTGCTAACATCACCACTGCACTGATGTGAATGTGTGCAGAGTTGCTGGTGGGGTCCCTGCTCCCCCTGAGCTCTACTGTCACCACCACCATTGGGAAGGCTCACATGGAAGCCAGCACCCTGGCACCAGGTAGCCCTCAGCTGCAGCCAACAAGCATCAACCCTGGGACACTGCTGCTGCCACTGCTGCCGGCACATATGAACAAGAATGGATCCTGCTGCCTCGCCCTACAAAGTGCTTTAGCTGGCACCACCCATCAGAATGTTGTGACCAGCAGTCTAAGAGTACCTTGGCCCCTCCAGGACAGCAGGTTCCTAATCTCAAGGAGGCAGAGATCAAATCCAGGGCCTAATGCCAGGCTCCCAGAGTTAGAGCATGCAGTACGGGAGTCCTGAGCTGGGCCTTGGCCCCCTAATATCTTCCAGTAAGGAAGCCAGTCAACTGAACCCACCTTATACCACAGTTATACCCCCAAGGTCATCAAATAAGATTGAAAAAAAAAAAAGGAAAACCCATCCAAGGTACAGCAGCTTTAAAGACTGAACAAATATCAGCTCATAAAGATGAAAAAGAACAAGTGCTAGAACTCTGACAACTTAAAAAGGCACCATATCTTTTTTTCCTCCAAACAGCTGCACTAGTTCTTCAGCAAGTGTTTTTAACTGGGCTGAGATGGCTGAAATGACAGAAACAGAACTCAGATTATAGACAAGAATGAAGATCACTGAGATTCGGGAGAATGTTAAAATTCAATCCAAGGGTATTAAGAATCACAATAAACCACACAAGAGTCAACAGACAAAATAGCCAGTATAGAAAAAAGTATAACTGACCTTAAAGAGCTGAAAAACACTCTACAAAAATTTCATAATGAAATTACAAATATGAACAGCAGAATAGACCAAGCTGAGGAAAGAATCTCAGAGCTTAAAGATTGGCTTTCTGAAATAAGACAGTGAGACAAGAATTTTCGAATAAAGAATGAAAAGGAATGAATAATATCTTCAAGGATTTCAAGAATTGTGGAATTATGTAAAGAGACTGAATCTATGCCTACTGATGTCCCTGAAAGAGATGAGAATGGAAGCAACTTAGAAAACATATTTCAGTATATCTTCCAGGAGAACTTCCCCAACCTAGCTACAGAGGCCAAAATCCAAATTCAAGAAATGCAGACAAACCAAGCAAAGTACTTCACAAGAAAATCACCCCCAAGGCACATAATCTTACGATTCTCCAAGGTCTAAATGAAAGAAAAAAAATGTTAAAAGCAGCTAGGGAGAAAGGACAGGTCACCAAAAAAGGGAAGCTCACTAGTCGAATAGCAGACCTCTCAGCAGAAACCCTGCAGGCCAAAAGAGATTAAGGGCCTATACTCAACATTCTTTAAAAACAGAAATTCCAACCAAGAATTTTGTATCCAGACAAACTAAGCTTCATAAGCAAATAATAATAATAATAATTAATAATAATAAGATCCTTTTCAGACAAGCAAATGCTGAGGGAATCTGTTACCACCAGCCTTGCCTGACAAGAACTCCTGAAAGAAGCACAACATATGGAAAGGAAAGACCACTACCAGCCACTAGAAAAACACACTTAAGTCCACAGACTATAGAGCAACCACACAAGCAAGTCAGCATAATAAACAGCGAAAGTCACAATGACAGGAACAAATCCACCCATATCAATACTAACCTTGAATGTAAATAGGCTAAATGCCCCCAATTAAAAGGCACAGTGTAGCAAGCTGGATAAAGAATAAAAACCGAATGGTATACTGTCTTCAAGGGATTCACCTCACATGCAATGAGGCCTATAGACTCAAAATGAAGGGATGGAGAAAAATCTACCAAACAAATGGAAAACTGAAAAAGCAGGTGTTTCAATGCTAATTTCAGACAAAGAGACTTAAATCAACAAAGAACACAAAAGACAAAGAAGGGCATTACACATGGTAAAGAGTTCATTTCAACAGGAAGACCTAGTTATGCTAAATATATATGCATCCAACACAGAAGTACCCATATTCATAAAGTAAGTTCCTAGAGACCTTCAAAGAGACCTAAACTCCCACACAATAACAGTGTGAACCTTCAATGCTCCACTGACAGTATTAGATAGATTACTGTGGCAGAAGATTAACAAAGACATTCAGAACAGGAACTTAACACTGGACCAGAGGGATCTGATATCTGGAGAGATCTACAGAGCTCTCTACCCCAAAACAACAGAATATACGTTATGCCATCTACACACTTGGATTACAGCACAGTAAAAACAGAACTCCATATGAAGAACATTGTTAAAAACCATGCATTTACATGGAAATTAAATATCCTGCTCCTGTGGGTAAACAACATACCAGAATCTCTGGAACACAGCTAAGCAGTGTTAGGAGGAAAGTTTACAGCACTAAATGTCCATATTAAAAAGTTAGTAAGATTTAAAATTAATAATCAAACATCACAACTAAAAACTAGAGAAACAAGAGCAAATCAGCCCTGAAGGTAGAGGAATATAAGAAATAATCAAAGTGAGAGCTGAACTGAAGGAGACTGAGATATAAAATACCATTCAAAAGATCAACGAAGCCAGTAGCTGGCCTTTTGAAAAAAATTAATAAGATAAATAGGCTGCTAGTTGGATTAATATAGAAGAAAAGAGAGATTAAAAAAAACAATTAGAAACAACAAAGGAGATATTATCACTGACCTCACAGAAACATAAATAACCAACAGAGGCTATTATGAACACCTATATGCACACAAACTACAAAATCTAGAAGAAATGGATAAATTCCTGGACATATACACACCCTCCCAAGACTAAACAAAGAAGAAATTGAACACCCTGAACAGACCAGTAATGAGCTCTGAAATTGAATTAATGAATAAATAGCCTTATCAACCAAAAGAAGCCTTGGACCAGACAGATTCACAGCTGAATTCTACCAGATGAATGAAGAAGAGCTGGTACTGAAAAGTTTCCTACTGAAACTATTAAAGCAAAATAATGAGGAGGGACTCTTCCCCAACTCATTATGTGAGGCTAGCATCATACTGATATCAAAACCTGGCAGGGACACAACAACAAAAAAGAAAACTTCAGGCCAATATCCTTGATTAATATAGTTGCAAAAAAAAAAAAAAAACCTAGCAAACTGAATGCAACAGCACATTAAAAGTCTAATCTACCACAATCAACTAGAGTTTATCCCTGGGATGCAAGGTTGGTTCAACATATGCAAATCAATAAATGTGATTCATCACATATACAGAACTAAAGACACAAACCACATGATCACCTCACTAGATGTAGAATAGGTTTTTGGCAAAATTTATCATTTTCATGTTAAAAACCCTCAACCAACTAGGCATTGAAGGAACATAGCTCAAAATAATATGAGGCATCTATGACAAATCCACAGCCAACATCATACTGAATGGCAAAAACTGGAAGCATTCCCCTTGAAAACCGGCACAAGGCAAGGTTGCCCTCTCTCACCACTCTTACTCAACATAGTATTGGAAGTCCTGGCCAGAACAATCAGATAAGAAATAAAGGGCATTCAAGTAGGATGAAAGGAAGTCAAACTATTCCTGTTTGCAGATGACCTGGTTCTATATTGAGAAAATCCCATTGTCTCTTCTCAAAAGATCCTACATCTGATAACAACTTTAACAAAGTTTCAGGATACAAAATTAATGTACAAAAATTACTAGCATTCCTATACATCAACAACAGCTAAGGTGAGATCCAAATCAGGAAGGCAATCCCATTCACAATAGCCAAAAAAAGTATAAAATACTTAGAAATATGGCTAACTAGGGAGGTGAAAGACTTATACAATGAGAATTATAAGACACTGCTCAAGGAAATCAGATATGACACAAACAAATGGAAAAACATGCTATGCTCATGAATAGGAAGAATAAATATTGTTGAAATAACCATACTGCTCAAAGTAATTTATAGATTTAGTGCTATTACTATCAAAGTACAAATGGCATTCCTCACAGAACTAGAAAAAACTATTCTAAAATTCATATGGAACCAAAAAAAGAGCCTGAATAGCCAAGGGAATCCTAAGCAAAAACAACAAAGCAGGAGGCATCATACTACCTGACTTCAAACTATACTACAGGGCTACAGTAACCAAAACAGCATGGTACTGGTATAAAAAGGGACACATAGACCAATGGAACAGAATTTCCCAGAAATAAGTCCATTGATAAAAAAGAAAGGGGGAAAGGACTTGCTATTCAATAAATGGTGTGGGGATAACTGAAGAGTTATATGCAGAAGATTGAAACTGAGCACTTCCCTGCACCATACAGAAAAATCAACTCAAGATGGATTAAAGACTTAAATATAAAACCCTAAACTATAAAAAAAAAAACCCTGGAAGACAACCTAGGCAATATAATTTTGGACATAGGAACTGGCAAAGATTTCCTGATGAAGACATTAAAAGCAATTGCAACAAAAGCGAAAATTGACAAATGGAATCAAATTAAACTAAAGAGCTTCCACAGAGCAAGGGAAACTATCAACAGAATAACAGACAACCTACAGAATGGGAGAAAAGTGTCACAAGCTATGCATATGACAAAGGTCTAGTAACCAGAATCTATAAAGAACTTCAACAATGAAACAAGCAAAAAAGAATCCCATTAAAAAGTGGGCAAAGGACCTGAACAAACACGTCTTAAAAGAACATACAAGCAGCCAACAAACAAATGAATAAATGCTCAGTATCACTAATCATCAGAGAAATGCAAATTAAAACTATGATGAGATACCATCTTATTCCAGTCAGAATACCTATTATTAAAAAGCCCCCAAACAACAGATGCTTCTAAGCCTATGGAGAAAAGAGAATGTTTATACACTCTGTAAAACTCGCTGAATGTAAATTAATTCAGCCACAGTGGAAAGTGGTTTGGAGATTTCCCAAGGAACTAAAACAGTTTCACCATTCAACCTAGAAATCCCATTATTGGGTATACACTCAAAGGAAAATAGATTATTATAACAAAAGACAGATGCACGTGTATGCTCATTGCCATATTATTCACAATATCAAAGACATGGAATTGACCTAGGTGCCCATTAAAGGTGGATTGGACAAGGAAAATGTGGTACATAACACACCATGGAAAAATATGCAGCCATAAAAAAAGAATGAGATCGTGTCCTTTGCAGAAACATGGATGAAGCTGAGGGCCAGAATCCTAAGCAAATTAACATAGGAACAGAAAACCAAATATATCATATATTCTCATTTATAAGTGGGAGCTTAACATCGGGTACTCATGGACATAAAGATGGGAACAATAAAGACTAGGACGAATAGACAGGGAGTGAGAGAGGAGGGCATGGGTTGGAAAACTACCTATTGGGTACTGTGCTCACTACCTGGGTGCAGTGTACCCATGTAACAAATCTTCACATGTATTCACTGCATCTAAAATAGAAGTTGAATTTAAAAAAAAAAACAGTAGGAAGAAAAAGAGAGCCTGATGCAGTTCCCTGAAGACACCAGGCACATCCCTATCTTGGGATTTTTCCACTTACTGTTTCTTTAGCCTGGAACATTCTGCCCAGATGCCATCCTGGATCCATCCCTTGCTCCCTTCCTCCAGGTCTTTGCTCAGAGGGCACCATCTCAGCCAGGCATCCTGGCATAACCCTATTTAGAAGTACAGCCACCAACCTCTCTCCACTACCAAAGTCACTCTCTTTCCCTTTTCCTGCTTTATTTTTCTGCATTGCACTTATTACCATGACTTTTGTTTGTTTGTTTTACTTAGTTACTTGTTTTTCTCTGTTTTCTCACAGGAGAGTATGTGCTCCATGAGAGCAAGGGTTTTTGCTTTATTCACTGTCGTATTTCCGTTACCTAGAACAGTGACTGGTACACAGTAAGGTTTTACTTACTATGTCTTTGTTGAAGGGAAGAATGACTAAATAAATATGGGGCCTGAAGTTGTCTAGCAATATTTCTGAATATGTTATAAAGCAAGACAGTAGTCTTAAGTCAAACATTTGTTTTTGATGCTCGTCCTGCTAATAGCTTGCACTAGAGTATAACAGTTGTCCCGGGGATAGCTACGGAGGAGAAGAGACTGGGAACAGCATTTATTTTTATTTTTTTTTATTCATTCATTCATTTAGTTTTGAGACAGAGTCTTACTCTGTCACCTAGGCTGGAGTGCATTGGCATGATCTCGACTTACTGCAGCCTCCGCCTCATGGGTTCAAGCAATTCTCCTGTCTCAGCCTCCCAAGTAGCTGGGATTACAGCTGTGCACCACCATGCTTGGCTAATTTTTGTATTTTTAGTAGAGGTGGGGTTTCACCACATTGGCCAGGCTGGTCTCAAACTCCTCACCTTAGGTGATCCACCCACCTCGGCCTCCCAAAGTGTAGGGATTACAGGCGTGAGCCACAGCACTCAGCCAGGAACAGCATTTATTAGAGTGTGTCAGACAGACTCTAGGGAGTCAAAAAGTCCCAAGTTTGACACAGTCTTGACCATATGACCCTGGACAGTTGGTCAACATCTCTAAGGCTCAGTTTTCTTACCTGTAAGATGAGAATGAAAGTACCTGCCATGATTATGCAATAAGATGACATATGGCACACAGGAAATGCTCTGTAAATGTTGTCCTGTATTATTATGCAAGGGATACTGAGACAAGCATTTAATGAGCATAATTATGAGTAATTATCACAGCAATGTTATGAAGCTTATAAGCTCTTCTCAACATGTATTCTGTGAGTCTCCCAATAAGTCTGGACAATGCTATGTAATTCATACCTTCATTGGAGATTCATCTTATGCAGTAATGTATCAGCAATGTCTGCAATAAAAAGCCCCATTTAACTAAAATTGGACTTAATCAAGCATTACCCAAAAGATGCTTTTTTCTTTTTACATAGCACATATTATCATTATGTGAAGATGGTGATTCCAGTAAATGCCCTTTAATAGAGACAGAATACACATTTTTTTTTTCCATTTAACAGAGGAGAATGCTGAGGCTCAGATAAGTTCAGTGCTTTACACAAGGTCACAGAGACAAGTATAAGTGCAGATATACTAACCATGGTCAACTTGATTCATGAGACTAAGCTTATCACCACCTCACTCCACACAGCCCCCTAGTGTCTAGTTTGGTTATGACTATTGTATAGAATGATCTACAATACAGCTGCACTTCTAGACTTGTTGAATATTCAAGACCAACTGGAAAATGATTTTGAGATGAGATTGTATTTAGTGAACCATAAAACCCCCATATTCCATGAACTCTTTGACTTGGCCATGATTTAATGTGAATGATGATTTTCTTCTTTCTGATATTTATGTTGTAGGCAGGCAAACAAAAGTAAGTCCATTATCTAAAACATGCATGAAAACAGCAGAATCAACTCCCAAAGATGAAAACAGAGAGAACCAAATTAACATCAATTAATTAGAAATACAGTAATACAAATAGGAAATCTGAAGCTATCTTTCTTTTTCTTTTATTGTACTTTAGGTTCTGGGGTACATGTGCAGATCATGCAGGATCGTTGCATAGGTACATACATGGCAAGGGGGTTTGCTGCCTCCATCCTCCTGTCACCCACATCTGTGTCCATGTGTTCTCATTGTTCAACACCCGCCTATGAGTGAGAACATGTGGTGTTTGGTTTTCTGTTCTTGTGTCAGTTTGCTGAGAATGATGGTTTCTAGGTTCATCCATGTCCCTACAAAGGACACAAACTCATTGTTTTTTATGGCTGCATAGTATTCCATGGTGTATATGTGCCGTATTTTCCCTGTCCAATCTATCATCGATGGGCATTTGGGTTGGTTCCAAGTCTTTGCTATTGTAAACAGTGCCGCAATGAACATTCGTGTGCATGTGTCCTTATAATAGAATGATTTATAATCCTTTGGATATATACCCAGTAATGGGATTGCTGGGTCAAATGGAATTTCTATTTCTAGGTCCTTGAGGAATTGCCACACTGTCTTCCACAATGGTTGAACTAATTTACACTCCAACCAACCGTGTAAAAGGGTTCCTATTTCTCCACATCCTCTCCAGCATCTGTTGTCTCCAGATTTTTTAATGATTGCCATTCTAAGTGGCGTGAGATGTTATCTGAATGTGGTTTTGATTTGCATTTCTCTAATGACCAGTGATGATGAGCATTTTTTCATATGTTTATTGGCCTCATGTATGTCTTCTTTTGTAAAGTGTCTGTTCCTATCCTTTGCCCACTTTTGAATGGGCTTGTTTGTTTTTTTCTTGTAAATCTGTTTTAGTTCTTTGTAGATTCTGGATATTAACCCTTTGACAGATGGGTAGATTGCAAAAATTTTTTCCCATTCTGTTGGTTGCTGATTTACTCTAATGACTGTTTCTTTTGCTGTGCAGAAGCTGTGGAGTTTGATTAGGTCCCATTTGTCTATTTTGGCTTTTGTTGCCAATGCTTTTGGTGTTTTGGTCATGAAGTCCTTGCCTATGCCTATGTCCTGAATGGTTTTGCCTAGATTTTCTTCTAGGGTTTTTATGGTTTTAGGTCTTATGCTTAAATCTTTAATCCATCTGGAGTTAATTTTAGTGTAAGGAGTCAGGAAGGGGTCCAGTTTCTGCTTTCTGCACATGGCTACCCAGTTTTCCCAACACCATTTATTAAACAGGGACTCCTTTCCCCATTGCTTGTTTTTGTCAGGTTTGTCAAAGATCAGAAGCTTGTATATCTGTGGTATTGCCTCCAAGGTCTCTGTTCTGTTCCATTGGTCTATATCTCTGTTTTGGTACCAATACCATGCTGTTTTGATTACTGTAGCCTTGTAGTGTACTTTGAAGTCCAGTAGTGTGATGCCTCCTGCTTTGTTCTTTTTCCTTAGAATTGACTTGGCTATGTGGGCTCTCTTTTGGTTCCATATAAAGTTTAAGGTGGTTTTTTCCAGTTCCATAAAGAAGGTCATTGGTAGCTTGATGGGGATAGTGATGAATCTATAAATTACTTTGGGCAGTATGGCCATTTTCATGATATCGATTCTTCCTAACCATGAGCATGGAATGTTTCTCCATCTGTTTGTGTCCTCTCTTATTTCATTGAGCAGTAGTTTGTAGTTCTCCTTGAAGAGGTCCTTTACGTTCTTTGTTAGTTGTATTCCTAGGTACTTTATTCTCTTTGTAGCAATTGTGAATGGCAGTTCATTCTTGATTTGGCTCTCTTTAAGTCTGTTATTGGTGTATAGGAATGCTTGTGATTTTTGCACATTGATTTTGTATACTGAGACTTTGCTGAAGTTGCTTATCAGTTTCAGGAAATATTGGGCTGAAACGATGGGGTCTTCTAAATATACAATCATGTCATCTGCAAATAGAGACAATTTGACTTCCTCCTTTCCTAATTGAATACCCTTTATTTCTTTTTCTTGCCTGATTGCTCTGACTATTCAATTCCTATATTCCTATTCAATATAGGAGTGGTAAGAGAGGGCAACCTTGTCTAGTGCCAGATTTCAAAGGGAATGCTTCCATTTTTGCCCATTCAGTATGATAATGGCTGTGGGTTTGTTGTAAATAGCTTTTATTATTTTGAGATACTTTCCATTAATACCTAGTTTATTGAGGGTTTTTAGCATAAAGGGCTGTTGAATTTTGTCAAAGGTCTTCTCTGCATCTATTGAGATAATCATGAGGTTTTTATCTTTGGTTCTGTTTATGTGGTGAATTACATTTATAGACTTGCCTATGTTGAACCAGCCTTGAATCCCCGTGATGAAGTCTACTTGATCATGGTGGATAAGCTTTTTGATGTGCTGTTGCAATTTGTTTGCCAGTATTTTATTGAAGATTTTTGTATTTATGTTCATCATGGATATTGGCCTGAAGTTTTCTTTTCTTGTTGAGTCTCTGCCAGGTTTTGGTATCAGGATGATGTTGGTCTCATAAAATGATTTGGGAAGAATTCCCTCTTTTTGGATTGTTTGGAATAGTTTCAGAAGGAATGGTACCAGCTCCTCTTTGTATGTCTGGTAGAATTCGGCTGTGAACCCATCTGGACCTGGGCTTTTTTTGGTTGTTAGGCTATTAATTGCTGGCTCAACTTCAGACCTTCTTATTGGTCTATTCAGTGTTTCGACTTCTTCCTGGTTTAGCCTTCAGAGGATGCAAGTGTCCAGGAATTTATCCATTTCTTCCAGGTTTACTAGTTTATGTACATAGAGTTGTTTGTAATAATCTCTGATGATGGTTTTATTTCTGTGGAATCTGTGGTGATATCCCCTTTACCGTTTTTTATTGCATCTATTTGATTATTCTCTCTTTTCTTTTTTATTAATCTGGCTAGTGGTCTGTCTATTTTGTTGATCTTTTCAAAAAATCAGCTCCTGGATTTATTGATTTTTTGAAGTGTTTTTGTGTCTCTATCTCCTTCAGTTCTGCTCTGATCTTAGTTATTTCTTGTCTTCTGCTAGGTTTTGAGATTTTTTTTATCTTGCTCCTCTAGCTCTTTCAACTTTGATGATAGGGTGTGGATTTTAGATCTTTCCTTGCTTTTCATGTAGGCATTTATTGCTATTTATTTTCCTCTAGACACTGCTTTAAATGTGTCCCAGAGATTCTGGTATGCTGTGTCTTCATTCTTGTTGGTTTCAAAGAACATCTTTATTTCTGCCTTCATTTCATTGTTTATCCAGTCAACATTCAAGAGCCAGTTGTTCAGTTTCCATGAAGCTGTGCGCTTCTGAGTTAGTTTCTGAATTCTGAGTTCTAACTTCATTGCGCTGTAGTCTGAGAGAGTGTTTGTTATGATTTCCATTCTTTTGCATTTGCTGAGGAGTGATTTACTTCCAATTATGTGGTCAATTTTAGAGTTGATGTGATGTGGTGCTGAGAAGAATGTGTATTCCATGGATTTGGGGTGGGGAGTTCTGTAAATGTCTATTAGGTTTGCTTGTTCCAGGTCTGAGTTCAAGTCCTGGATATCCTTGTTAATTTTCTGTCTCATCGATCTGTCTAACAGTGACAGTGGAGTGTTAAAGTCTCCCACTATTATTGTGTGGGAGTCTAAGTCTCTTTGTAAGTCGTTAAGAACTTGGTTTATGTATCTGGGTGCTCCTGTATTGGGTGCATATATATTTAGGATTGTCAGCTCTTCATGTTGCATCGATCCTTTTGCCATTATGTATTGTCCTTCTTTGTCTCTTTTGATCTTTGTTGGTTTAAAGCCTATTTTATGAGAGACTAGGACTGCAACTCCTGCTTTTTAATTTTTGCTCTCCATTTGCTTGGTAAGTCTTCCTCCATCCGTTTATTTTGAGCCTTTGTGTATACCTGCCTGTGAGATGGGTTTCCTGGATACAGCACACAGATGGCTTTTGACTTTTTATCCAACTTGCCAGTCTGTGCTTTTTGACTGGGGCATTTAGCCCATTTACATTTAGGGTTAATATTGTTATGTGTGAATTTGATCCTGCCATTTTGATGCTAGATTGTTGTTTTGCCCATTAGTTGATGGAGTTTCTTCACTGTGTTCATCTTTACCATTTGGTATGTTTTTGGAATGGCTGATACTGGTTGTTCCTTTCTATGTTTAGTGCTTCTTTCAGGAGCTCTTGTAAGGCAGGCCTGGTGGTGATGAAATCTCTGAGTAATTGCTTGTTCATAAAGGATTTTATTTCTCCTTCGCTTATGAAGCTTAGTTTGGCTGGATATGAAATTCTAGGTTGAAAGTTCTTTTCTTTAAGGATGTTGAATGTTGGCCCCTACTCTCTTCTGGCTTGTAGAGTTTCTGCTGAGAGATTTGCTGTGAATCTGATGGGCTCCCCTTTGTGGGTAACCTGACCTTTCTCTCTGGCTGCCCTTAGCATTTTCTTCTTCATTTCAACCCTGGAAAATCTAATCATTATGTGCCTTGGGGTTGCTCTTCTTGAGGAATATCTTTGTGGTGTTCTCTGTATTTCCTGGACTTGAATATTGGCCTGCCTTGCTAGGTTGGGGAAGTTCTCCTGGATAACATCCTGAAGAGTATTTTCCAGCTTGGATTCATTCTCTCCGTCACATTCAGGTACACCTAGCAAACGTAGATTAGGTCTTTTCACATAGTTCCATATTTCTTGGAGACTTTGTTCATTTCTTTTTACCTTTTTTTCTCTAATCTTGCCTTCTCATTTTATTTCATTGAGTTCATCTTTGACCTCTGATATCCTTTCTTCTGCTTGGTCAATTCAGCTATTGAAACTTGTGTATGCTTCATGAAGTTCTTGTGTTGTGTTTTTCACCTCCATCAGTTCATTTATATTCCTCTCTAAGCTGTTTATTCTTGTTAGCATTTTGTCAAACCTTTTTTCAACGTTCTTAGATTTTTTCCACTGGGTTAGAATATGTTCTTTTAGCTCAGAGAAGTTTCTTATTACCCACCTTTTGAAGCCTGTTTCTGTAAATTCATCAGACTCATTCTCCATCCAGCCTTGTTCCCTTGCTTGTGAGGAGTTGTGATCACTTGGAGGAGGAGAGGCGTTCTGGTTTCAGGTGTTTTCATCCTTTTTGCTTTGGTTTCTTCCCATCTTTGTGGACCTATTTACCTGTGGTCTTTGTAGTTGTTGACTTTCAGATGGGGTCTCTGAGTGGATGTCCAGTTTGTTGATGACGAAGTTATTTCTTTCTGTTTCTTAGTTTTCCTTCTAACAGTCAGGCCCCTCTGCTGTAGGACTGCTGAGGTCCACTCCAGGCCCTGCTTGCCTGGGGATAACCTGCAGCGGCTGCAGAACAGTAAGGGTTGCTGCCAGTTTCTTCTTCTGCTGTCTTTGTCCCAGAAGGATACCCACCAGATGTCAGTCTGAGCTCTCCTTTATGAGGTGACTCTGGATATACAGAGGTCAGGGAGATGCTTGAGGAGACAGTCTGTCCTTTATAGGAGCTGAAGTGCTGAGCTGTGAGCTCCGTTCTTCCATTCAGAGCTGCTGGGCAGGTACTTTTAAGTCTGATGCAGCAGAACTCATAAACACCTTTTTTTCCCAGGTGCTCTGTCCCAGGAAGGTAGGGCTTTATTTATAAGTCCTGCTTTTTTTTTAATAAGCCCTTTATTAATAAGCCTTTATTTATAAGACTTGCCTTTTTTCAGGGCTGCTCTGCCCAGCGAGGAGGCAGCCTAGTCACAGTCTGCCTGCAGAGGCTTTGCTGAGCTGCTGTGGGCTCCGTCCAGCTGCTGTGTGAACTTCCCTGCAGTCCTGTTTGGAGGGGTATAGTTAGAACTGCCTGGGCAATGGCGGCCCGCATCTGTAATGGAAGACTTTCTGTAGTAGCAGGCTGCCTGGGAAATGGCGGGCTGCCTGGGCAATGGCGAGCTGACTACCTCAGTAGTGGTGGACGCCCCTCCTCCACAGAGCTGGACCATCCCAGGTTCAGCTGTGCTTGCTGTGAAACTCTCAATCCAGAGTGTTTTTTGTGGGGGTGGGACCGGCCAAGCCTGATCACCTGGGTCCCTGCCTCAGACCTCTTTTTTTTTCAGTTGAAAGGGCGACTCTGACTCTCAGGCATTCCAGTCACCAGTTGAAAGGCGCCCAGATTTGTGTGATTTCTTGTGCGTACACCCGCTGTGCCGGCTGAAACAGCCGCTGGAGACTTGTGGCGCTTTTTCGTGGGGGGGGGGATCTCCTGGCCTAGCTCCCTGTTTCAGCCCCGCTTTTTTCAGCTGAATGGGTCTCCCAGGCTTTCCAGTCACCAGTTGAAAAGGCGCCAGGATTTGTGTGAGATTTTGTGCAGAGACCCGCTGCACCGGCTCAAACAGCCAGAGATCCGTGGCGCTTTTTCTCCCGGGAATCTCCTGGCGTGGCTCCCTGTTTCAGTCAGCTTTTTATCAGCTGAATGGGCGACTGTCTGTCAGGCGTTCCAGTCGCCTGTTGAAAATGCACCGGGATCTGTGTGATTTCCCCTGCAGCGACCCACTGCCTGCAGCCCCGCAGAGATCGGTGGCGCTTTTTTGCCCGGGAATCTTCTGGACTGGCTCCCTGTTTCAGCCAGCTTTTTATCAGCTGAATGGGCGACTATGTCTCCCAGGCGTTTGGTCGCCTGTTGAAAGTGCACCGGGGTCTGTGTGATTTCCCCTGCGGCGACCCACTGCCTGCAGCTGCTCAGAGATTCATGGCGCTTTTTTTGCCCAGGAATCTCCTGGCCTGGCTCCCTGTTTCAGTCAGCTGATAAAAAGCTGACTGAATGGGCGACTCTGCCAGGCGTTCCAGTCGCCTGTTGAAAAGGCGCCCAAATCTGTGTGATTTCCCGAGTGGCGACCCACTGCACCGGCTCAAACAGCCGGAGACTGGAGGCACTTTTTTTCGCCCGGGAATCTCCTGGCCTGGCTTCCTGTTTCAGTCAGCTTTTTATCAGTTGAACAGGTGACCCCCTGTCTCCCAGCTGCTCCAATCGCCAACTAAAAGGGCATCCGGACCCGTGTATTTTGTGTGGAAATCCGCCACGCACCCAAAAAAGCCGCGCTGGGAACCCGTGGGGCTCCTCTGCCCGGGAATCTCCTGGTCTGTGGGCAATAAAAATCTGACTGGAAATGCAGCGTCCACTCACCCTTCAGGCTCTCGCTGGGAGCTGCAATCCAGAGCTGCTCCTAATCGGCCATCTTGGATCGGGACTCCAATCTCTGTTACTTCTTTCTAAGGTAAGATCAGGTCCAAGAAGTGGCAGAAGTTGAAATGGGTTTTTATGCTCATTATCGCTATGCATATTCATACGTATGGAAAATTCTTATTGGCCATTGCCAAAAGGCTTTTCTAAAATACTTTGTAGTGCATAGTTGCTTGGGAACATTGAGATCTCAAAATAAATAGTTCTGCCTTGTCCAAATGTGTACAAATTGCTCTAAACATAGATACTTAGACTCCTCCAAACCTGTAAGGTTGACATCGTAAGGCCTGCCTCAAATGCATTTTTGGCAGAATCAAAGTCTTTAATTATCTTAAAAAGAGTAACATGTTAGAAATGTGCATGCGATTATCCCTTTAAAACACCATAAGAATATAAAGACGGCCTTCCTCCTTACAGTACTCTGGGATCACTCATCTCAGTGTTAGGAAATCGATGAGAATTTGCTGTTCTTGACAGGTATAAAACACTCTCCAAGCATTTGTGCCTCATTCCTTCCATCCCTGGTTTTGACCAATAGTACAGAGCAAAATGTTATGTTCTTTCTAGTAATCTGTGTCCGCATTGCCACTGATAACCTGAATGGTAATTTGGCCATTGTACCATTGCACAAAGGCACGCTCAGGATGCCCTGCTTAGATCTGTCATGCCCGCTGTCTTAACAAGCAGATGACATAATCAAGTACACATGGAAAGTCTCGACAGATGTCCATGTGGATCAGTCTGGGGCTGAGAGAAGAAACTGGGTATGCTTATCATAGTTCAGACAAAAGAAAATGACAGTTGGAATATTTCTACCAAGCCTTCTTTTGGTACAGTTTTTAAGGGACATTGACATAGTATTGCAAAACAAACTGATCTAGATCAATGCACCTTTCTAGTCTTATTTATCTCATATAGTATGTTAGATAAAAGGCAGATGAAGTGTTTCCCACTTACCTAAATTGAGATGATTTGTCTTGGCACCAAATACAATTTGCAATTGGAATGTTGCTCTGACATCTCGTCTCATCTGAGTTGTCTCATCACTTTTGTTCATCCCTTCTTGGAAATTCTTATTGGAAGTTGAAAATAAAGGGCTCTTTCTTTCCTTTGCTTCCAATCAAAATTCTGAGTTTCTCTCTGTTTATCTGCGAATCTCATGGCCTCAGACTTTAAAAATGGAGGTAATTTGAATTTAGGGCTGACTCAGAAACCAAGTAAGCATTGTCTCCAAACATAAAGCCATGTTTCTTTGCAAGCAAAGCTGGCTGCTTAGCTGGAATCTCTTTCTATGAAAATCACCTCTGGGTAACTAACAACTGAGACCTATAACGTTTTCGAAGAACAATTTTGGTTTTCTCACTCCGTGTATTGACATTTTCAGATGTTCTCTTTGAAAAATAGCTTCAGGACTGGACAAGGAAAATGTGGCACATATACACCATAGAATATTATGCAGCCATAAAAAACGATGAGTTCGTGTCCTTTGTAGGGACATGGATGAATCTGGAAACCGTCATTCTCAGCAAACTGCCATAAGAACAGAATATCAAACACTGCATGTTCTCACTCATAGGTGGGTGTTGAACAATGAGAACATGTGGACACAGGAAGGGGAGCATCACATACAAGGGTCTGTGTGTGGGGGGGTTGGGGAGGGACAGTGGGGGATGGGGAGGTTGGGGAGGGATAACATGGGGAGAAATGCCAGGTATAGGTGATGGGGAGGAAGGCAGCAAACCACACTGCCATGTGTGTACCTATGCAATGATCTTACATGTTCTTCACATGTACCCCCAAACCTAAAATGCAATTTAAAAAAAAGAAAGAAGTAACAGAGATTGAGCTGCATGCGAAGGCTTGTTGCAGACATATCTTAAGAGAGCCATTTTTTTCTTTTTTGACATGTGAAGTGATTACACATGATATAAACTGCAAAGGCAATGTTGCAGTTTGTCTCAAGGAGGTATATTTGTAAGTTTATTTTTGTCAAGCTTAACCTTCTGGGGAAAGTGCCCTGTAGGCTAAATATTTTCTGCTCTTTCTCTAATTCTTTAAGCAAATAAAAATGCCTATTGGAGAATATCTATCAAATTCCATAATGGTAGGGATAGGTGGGGAAAGAGGCCATAGGACATGAAATCGATGATTATTATTTATTAGTATATGTACTTGGTAGTTGCAGGTGGCATTTCTAGAACTTTCCTATCTGGCTGTCAGAGAAATTCAGTTAGACAATATTGTTTCTCCATTATAAGACTCATTATATGACACTTGATGCTCTGATATTTGTTGTTAGGGCAACTTCCAGTCAACTGGCAGGAACTACCATTTGGGGTTAACTTCTGGTTTGTCAGTACCTCACAGAATTGGTTATATTATAACTTTTTCCCATATGATCATGAACATTTTGAAAACTTTTATTTGCCCAGGGATCATCTTTAAGTTGGAATCACATGTTGGCGACATTCTATGTGTTATACTAACCAGAAAACAATTGCTCAGTTAACTATAATTCAAGTTTTACTCCTCAGCAAGTTTTCTAGGGAGACTTACAAATAAATACAGTATATCATTTAATGCTGAAATCCTTGCAAAGTTCAGATACTCCCTATAGAGAGCTTGATGTATTTTAACACTCCGTTCATTTGACTTCTTGTATTCTGAGTCTAAACAGATTCTGATTGTCATTAGTCACTAATGATGCCAGCATGAGTAATCATTTTATGGCAGTTCTATTTCTCACTGCAGCATAGTACTTTGGATGCATATGAATGATATTCTACATTAGTTAGTGCCAGTTTGCCTGGTGGTCTTTTTGAATTAACAAGATCTGGTTTCAGAGTCCACAAAGCTGAAAGCCAGACTCTGGTGCATGGTAGATAATTTCTCCATGGCCTTCCTGGATGGTCAGATCGCTGGTCTTCTCCCCAGGGGAAATTCTTAGGCATCACCATGTGCAGACTACTCTAAATTCCTACAATGTTCTTTGTATTTTTGTTGTAAAGAGATTGGTATTCTTTTGCTGTATGAGCAAAAGAATTGTGAAATTGGGGGTGGAAGGTGGGGAAATCAAGGAGATAATGGTGTTAGGGGAACACTGGCTTTGAAGAGTGAGAACACTAAGTCAGGCAAAGAGATATCCTGCATCCTTCTGTAGGGAGTCTGCCACATTGCTGGCATACCAGTGTGAGAGGAAAAAGAAGCCTTCCACAGAAGGGAATGTTTATCCAATGATAGCCAACTTTTGGAGGATGAGGAAAATAACAGTTCCCTATCTATATTAACTTGAGTTTGTCTCTATGTGCTATCATTAATCACTGCTCCAAAAGGAGTTAATGGGAATGTTATGGCACAATTTCTGTGGATTAGGGAAGCTTATCAAGGGGGCTGGCACTTCCTAGCTACTTGTGGAATTTATCTGTGTTAAATAAGTCCACTTGGGGATGTCATACACATTATAATTTCTGCCCTAAAAGAATAATGAAATATTAGAAAATATTCACATAAATTTAGAAGGAAAAAGAGAAAGCTTCTAAAATCCAATTTCTTCCTTCGAGTCTGCCCTGAACTTCTACCCCAGAAGACTTAAATGGACACAAATTACACATAGTAATAAACATCAGCAGAGCTTAGTTATGTTTTAAACTCGAATAGTTCACAACATAGTTTTCAAAATACAAGTTGTGATTATGCAGGAATATCTCTTTTTAAGAAAGAGTAGCATGAAAGGTCATAAATGATAAATTGGAAACATCATGAAAAGCAGCTTCCTTGGGGGAAAAGCTGCCTAAATGGCTTGTAGTCTGAGGAAAACATTCACATATGGTCATACAGATGCAAAAGGCCATTTCATTATGTTATTTAAATAGCAAATTATTGCTGCCTATGAACACTTGATTGCTGTAGCCAAGGAATAAGGCCACATCAAGAACACTGTAACTGAATTATAAAAGACTGTAAAATTCAGAAAACTTGTTATAGAACTAATTATTCCAATTAAGGATCATCCGCTAAGTTCATTGGACTACACTGTATTTTAATTAAATTATGTTTTGAGTAACAGAGGTGATATGGTTAGGCTTTGTGTCCCCACCCAAATCTTATCTTCAATTGTAATCCCCATAATACCCAGGTGTCAAGGGAGAGATTAGGTGGAGGTAACTGACTCATGGGGGTAGTTTCTTCCATGTTCTTCTCACAATAGTAATTTCTCACAAGATCTGATGGCTTTATAAGGGTATCTTCCCCCTTTGCTCACTACTTCTCCTTCCTGCTCCCATGCCAAGAAGGACATGTTTCCTTCCCCTTTGCCTTCCACCATGATTGTAAGTTTCCTGAGGCCGCCTCAGCCATGCTGAACTGTGAGTCAAGTAAACATCTTTCCTTTATAAATTACCCAGTCTGTCCGGGGGATATAGGGGAGGGACAGCAGGGGGTGGGGAGTTGGGGAGAGATAGCATGGGGAGAAATGCCAGATATAGGTGATGGGGAGGAAGGCAGCAGATTACACTGCCATGTGAGTACCTATGCAACAATCTTGCATGTTCTTCACATGTACCCCAAAACCTAAAATGCAATTGAAAAAAAAAACCAAAACTTCTGTGTGTGTGTGTGTGTGTGTGTGTGTGTGTAAAATAAATAAATAAATAAATAGATTACCCAGTGTTGGGAAGTCCTTTATAGTGTAAACAGGGACTGATATAAAGAGTGAAAATCAAATGGTTTACAAATAGTAGCAGCATTACTTAAAGAATATCCAAGAATCCTGATACTTGTCTTTGCTAAACTCTGTCCTATTTACATTAACATTTATGGCATTGAAAGCCTAGACAGTTTTAGTCATTTTCTATTGTTTCTTTGGGTGGGGGGGCAATGGAAGGATTAGGCAACAGGACATCTTGCTAAAGAATAACACACCCAGTCTTCCTTTAGAGCCTGTAGAAGAGTTCTACATGTTAAATCACCACTATACAACTTTCAGATTTAGTTTCTTAAATATGCAAAGATAAGACTTTCTGGAGGTAATGTAACTAAATTAACGGAGGTAGCTAAATCTCACAAATTTTTAGGGGCTACAAATAGTGATTTAATCAATGTTTCTGGACAGATCTTCTTCCTGCCTCCTCCTCACCCCAAGCCTTCATTTCTACACTTTTCACAAAAAGCACACGTGTGTGTGTGTGTGTGTGTATTAAAATTGATTTGATCAGAATTAGAAGTTCTCTTAATGAATGTTCTCCTGATAACTAAGATGCTAAAATATTCTTTGGTATAAGATATATTGCTAACAACTTTGCTAGGATGCTAAAAAGGATGACTTTTGTGTCTCATTTTCTTTTTTTTTTTAAGCTTTTATTTTAGGTTCAGAGGTACATGTGCAGGTTTTTTATATAGGTATCATGTCATGGAGGTTTGTTGTAAAGATTATTTCATTACCCAGGTATTAAGCGTAGTACACAATAGTTGTTTTTCCTGATCCTCTCCCTCTTCCCAATCTCCACCCTCACATTAGGCCCCAGAGTCTGTTGTTCCCCTCTTTGTGTCCAAGTGTTCTCATCATTTAGCTTCTACTTATAAGTGAGAATACGCAGTATTTGGTTTTCTGTTCCTGTGTTAGTTTGCTAAGGATAATGGCCTCTGGCTCCGTCCACGTTGCTGCAAAGGACATGATCTTGTTCTTTTTAATGGGTGCATAGTATTCCATGGTGTATATGTACCACATTTTCTTTATGTAGTCTACAATTGATAAGCATTTAGGTTAATTCCATGTCTTTGCTACTGTGCATAGTGCTGTAGTGAACATATATGTGTATGTGTCTTTATGATAGAATGATTTATATTCCTTTGGGTATATACCCAGTTATGGGATTGCTGGGTTGAATAGTAGTTCTGCTTTTAGCTCTTTGAAGAATCATGGAAGTGTAAATTAGTTGAACCATTGTTCTCATTTTCAAGTTCTGCAGACCTAGGACTGAATAAAAGCTCTTCTACTCATAGCTAGGTAACCTTGAAGTTGTTATTTCCATTCTCTGAGTTTTTGTTTCTTCATATATACAAATGAAGTTGTTGATTCCTACCATCCAAGATTGTCATGAGGATTTAACTGGATAAATTATACAAATTCTTTGGTGCCTGGATTATAATAGGTGCCCCTAAAATCCATTCAACCCCAACTATATATCAGGCTTCCTTGCTACTGTGTTAACAAAGTTTATTCATTATTAGTGGATTTAATCAGCAAAAGATGGTGTGCAAATTGTCTATGATAGTGTTATAGCCATTATCAAAGGCAATAGGTGAAATATACTTTAATATTATTTTTCCAACCAGAGAACACTCAATTAACCCTTAATCAAATCCTAATATACATAAAACAGCATGGCACTGGCATAAAAATAGACATATCAACCAATGGAACAGAATAGAAAGCTCATAAATAAACCCATGCAGTATGGCCAATTGATTATTGACAAAGATGCCAAAAATGCACAATGGAAAAAAAAAAACAGCCTCTTCAATAAACGATGTTGAGAAATCTGCATATCTACATGCAGAAGAATAAAATTGGTTACATCTCACAGCATATGCAAAAATCAACCCAAAATGGATTAAAAGATTTAAATGTAAAATTCAAAACTGTAAAACTGTTAGAAGAAAATGTAGGGCAAAGATGACCCACTATTTTTCTGTGCAATAATTTTTTTGAACTTGACCACAAAAACACATGCAACAGAAGCAAAAATAGACAAATAGAATTACATCAAACTAAGAAGCTTCTGCACAGCAAAGGAACAATTAACAGAACAAAAAGATTACCTACAGATTAAGGAAAAGATATTTGTAAGCCATATATTTAATTAGCGACTAATATCCAAAATATATAAGGAACTCAAGAACTCAATAACAAGAAACTCAGAATGAAATAACTTAATTTAAAAATGAGCAGGGAACCTGAATAGAGACATCTGAAAAGAAAACATATAAATGGCTAACAGATTTGTGAAAAAACACTCAACATCACTGGTCACTTAGGGAAATGCAAATTAAAACCACAATAAGATATCACCTCACAATAGGCAAAATGGCTATTTTCAAAAAAACTAAAGATAACAAATATTGACAAAGATATAGAGAAAAGGAAACTTTTGAACACTATTGATAGGAATGTCAGTACAGCCATTATGAAAAATTATATGGAGGTTCCTCAAAAAACTAAAAATAGAATTATCACACAATACAGCAGTTTCACTTCTGGGTATTTACCCAGAAGATTTGAAATCAGTTTGTGGATTTCAAATTGATTTGAAATTGCAACATTATTCACAGTAGCCAAGTAATGGAATTAACCTAAAGCTTCATCAGCACATAAATAGATAGAGAAAATGTGGTATATATACACATTGGAATATTATTCAGCCTTTAAAAAGAAGAAAATTCTGTCATTTGTGACAACACAGATGAAATTGGACAACATTATGCAAGTGAAATAAGCCCGGCACAGAAAGGCAAATGCCTCTTGTTGTTACTTGCATGTGGAATCTGAAACAATCATTCTTAGACTCAGAGAGGAGTATAGTGATTACAGAGACTGGAGGTGAGGAGAATATAAAGATGATGGTCAAAGGGTACAAAGTCTCAGTTAGATGGGGGTATAAATTTGTCTTAGATTTGTTGCACAGCACGGTCAATATAGCTTATAATAGCATATTGTACATTTCAAAATAGCTTAGAGAATAAGGTTAAAATGTTCTCACCACAAATAGGCAAGTATTTGAGGTGATGAATATGTTAAGTTGCTTGATGTAATGGCTCCA
The DNA here is from genome assembly GCA_004027715.1 of Plecturocebus donacophilus. Classification (NCBI taxonomy): domain Eukaryota; kingdom Metazoa; phylum Chordata; class Mammalia; order Primates; family Pitheciidae; genus Plecturocebus; species Plecturocebus donacophilus. Next base: position 13,374 of record PVKP010008239.1, on the reverse strand, counting down.
CATGTATTTATAAGTCCTAACATCACTTGGTGTTCCATAAATATATACAATTCTAATTTGCCAATTTACAGTGAAATAAAAAATTCTAATATGCACATTAATTCCACTGGCAGGAAGATTTTATAACAGAACATGACATGTCAGGAGAATAATGTATCTCAGCCACAGTTCATAGGGCTTCTTTACCTCTCAATCAGCATGATTTTATTTTTTACCTTTTACGTGATACATAGGCACTTTTTCTCAACTTACCTATTTCATGGTGGTGGCATCAGATTGTAGCTTCTCAGGGTTTCAGAATTTGGTATTGTGTCACTTATTCAAACTTAAGTTCCATGTTCTAACTGTTCATTTCTTTCTTTTTTCCTCTCTCTCACACATCCACATAAATTCCTCACATACATCTCCTTACTCTTGCTCATATTCCTTCTCTTCCCCAGAATTTTGCCTAAATCCCACCAGTGACTCAAGACTCAGATCAAGTACTATTTCCTCTGACCATTCTTCAGCTGCTGTCTTATTAAGCAAGTAAAGGGACCACTAGAGACAGGGCACCATGCTATGGAAACAAAGAAGACAACATGTTAATCCTTCCACAAGTCTAAATTCAAGAGCCAGGAATATGAAAAAGTGGATGGAGTAAACTATCACAGAATCTAGACTAAAGGGATTACGAAACCATAGACTGGACCAAATGGTCAATTCAGCTTGGTCAAGGTGATATGGTGCAGAAAACACTTCATGGATATGGGACCATGAAACTGACTGTATACACAAGTATCCCTTATACTCAAGCAGATGTCCATCAAGTGGAATGGATATAAATAACAGTGGATAGGGATTTTCCTCAAAGAGGAATGTCACATGTGAAAACACAAGAGCTTGAAGCATCCTGTCTTGTTTGGACCTGCAAATAGTTGTATGAGATAGACACAGAGGGGTGAGGCAAGAGATAATCTGGGGAAAGTTAAAAGATGCTAAATCCTGATGAGTTTCTATTTGTTTAACAAAAGTTAGACATTGTCCTCAAGAAATTAGAGAGCCCTTGAAAGTTTTTAAACAACGAGAGCAAATGAGGAGATACATGTTTTAGAAAAATCTTTGGAAGAAGCATGGAGGATAGAGGAAGGTGAGGTTGGAGACAAAGTACAGGTTGAAGATTGTATCAGCTCTTGGCGTAAAACATAGCTCACATTTTCTACTTTAAAGTTCCATTGTGCTGGTAGTCAGAACTTTTATTTTGCCACTTAGTTGTTCTCTTGTTATCACATTAATCAGATTTTCCTTTCTACAACAATATTGAAAAGTATTTCTGCCCTGACACACCTTACAGTGTTTTTGGTACCTCTATCTGCTAACCTCCTGCAACAGCCTCATACACACACACACACACACACACACACACAAATACACATCTCCTAGGAAAAGGATACAAATAAAGAAGATGGGCAGAAAACGCTTTCAATTGACAGATTCCACAGGCCTCAAGGGGGATTGATAGTACATACCAGTATGAGTGAGGTCAGCAGCAGTGAATGTCACATACACATATAAGCTCTTAAAAGATATTTGAAGGCTAAAGAAACACACTAGAGGGCCGGAGTGTATCTGCCTTGTGATTTTTTAATCCTTTGGCTATTTAGTCTTTATAACCTAATTTACTTTGAACACTGCATATAAAAATGCCTGGCCACCATCAGCTAATATTCGATCTTTGACTTTACTAAGTTTGTGAGATGACTTTTGCCCTGAACACATTACCCTTCATTTTTCCAAGACAGTGTTTTTGGAAACTAATCAAACAGAATTTAAAGTAAAAGGTGTCCATTTTCTATCTTGCAAAGCTGACTTTTTCATCAGACTTCTTATCTGTAAGCACAAATTGGCCTTTGTTGAACACATCATCTTAATTGAGAAAAGATTGTAATATAGGTGTATAAAAAAAGATACATGCTATTAAGGTATAAAGGAATTTTGTGAATAAGTGGAAGGTTAAAGTAAGGGAAAACTCCCTGTATGGTGTCCCATTCTTGATTTTAAAATTCACGGGGCTGGGCACAGTGGCTTATGCCTATAATCCCAGCAATCTGGGAGGCCAAAGCAGGTGGATCACTTGAACCCAAGAGTTTAGAGACCAGACTGCACAATAGGATGAAACCCTGTCTCTACAAAACACAAAAATTAGTTGGGCATGATGGTGTATACCTGTGGTCCCAGCACTTTGGGAGGCTAAGGTAGGAGGATCGCTTGAGCCTGGGAGGTCGAGGCTACAGTGAGCCGTGATCATGCCACCGCACTCCAGCCTGGATGACAGAATAAGACCCTGTGTCAAAAAGCAAAATTAAATAAAATTTACATAACTAAATAACTGTGTGGACTAAGACAAGGCTATGGGCTTCTGCTTTGAAATCAGTATTTCCTTAAAGCCAACAACATTTTTCTCCATTGGCCTTTGAGATACGTTGCAAAACACTTAAAAAAATTTCTGTGTTGTGGTAGTAATAAGTGGAGATCTAAACATTTAAGGTCTTTAAACTTACATGGATATGTGTGTCTAGATGCTAGAAGTTTTAGATGATTCTGTAATAAACCAGGCATTCTATAAGGCTATCTGAATTCTCTGGAAAAGGTGCACGTCTGTTTTCATGAATCTTTGACAGTCTGCCAAACTATAGTTAGAAGAGAGAAAGGAACAAGGTGGAACAGGTGAAGAAGAAGAAGAAAAGAAAGGAATGAAAGAAATGATTTTCTAAAGTGGAAGAGGTGGACAGTAGCCCCAGTGCCGCAGAAAGGTAAATATCAAAGGCGGAGGCCGCAACAGAAAATAAAAACTGGAGCCTGCCCAGGAATCCACAACCTGGCCAATTCCCTTCATTTCTGTCCCTGGCCTCTTCTGCTGTGACCTCTTGTACTGCAGAGTTAGAAAATGAAAACTGCATCTCCCAAACTCCCTTGCAGCTGGGGTTATGGACATGGTCTAGGTTCTATTGATCAGCATCACTCTTCAAAGACTTGAATTTAGAACCAAACCAAGTGGGGAGCCATGCAGAGGCAGGTCAGGCATGCATTTTTCAGATAAAAATATCACAGGGAATACCTGGTTCTGGAGCCAGTCAGTCTAATGGTGTCTCCCTCATCCCCAGATAGCAGCTCGGGCCGTGTGATCCTAGAGTCAAACATAGCAGTGACAATCTGAGCCTTGGACTACAGGGAAGTACAGGAGAATGACTTCCTAATTCCCATGCCTTTTGATTGTGATAGAGATAGGGCTTGCTTCCTAGGATCTGATTCTCTGTTTTGAATCTCTTACTGCTTCTGTTATCCCTTACAGCTGATTGATACCTGCCATTGTTACTTAATGGCTCTAAAGAATCCATGGTGGGGGCGGGGTGGGGGGCATCTGGGCAGTAACTACCTTATAAAATAAAACTTTACCTTGTGATTATCAGTGTACCGTAGGCATGAAGATTGTACATGCTACATCAGTATTGGTAAATATAGTCAATTCCACTATGCAAAGGTCAACCCCTCCTTATCATCAACTTTCCTGGCTAGAGCTTGTCATAGGGGATTAAGAAAAAGCAAAAATTTTGAACCAAGCAACTGATAATGCTCATAGGTCCTCATCTGGTGAGCATCCAGGGTATCGCTGACTACTAGTGAACATAAATTTGAGCAAATTTGGTTTTATGATTTCCTATCATATTGATCAGAAACTGGACGATCCAGCATATAGGTATGTAGGGAAAGACTGACAAACACAAGTGCAAATGAAGTAGAAAATTAATATATCACAAAAAAGACAGTGAAACAATCCCAAAAATATAATCGAAAAATAATACAGACACAAAAATAGATCATACACAAACACAAAATATAAATATTGATATTATTTTGGAGTTTAAAGGCTTACAATGCAAAGGCTTACAATGCAATGGATGAAAACAACTTATTACATAAATAATGTCAGATAAATGAAGTGTAGTAATTTCCTCAAAATAGATAAAGGAAATATATAAGAAATGCAACTAACTCCACAGAAAAAATTTTAATAATCCAATCAAAAAATGGGCAAAAGATTTAAATAGACATTTCTCAAAAGAAAACATACAACTGGCAAACAAACATATGAAGAGGTGGTCAACATCATTGATTATCAGAGAAATGCAAGTCAAAACTACAATATTATGTCATCTCACCCCAATTAAAATGGCTTATGACCAAAAGCCAGGTAATAACAAATGCTAGCAAGGATGTGGAGAAAAGGGAACCGTCACACACTGTTGGTGGAATGTAAATGTGTACAACTACTGGGGATAGCAGTTTGGAGGTTCCTCAGAAAGCTAAAAATTGAGCTACCATATGATCCAGCATTCCCACTGCTGGTTATATACCCAAAAGAAAGGAAATCAGTGCATCTTGGAGATATCTGCACTCCTGTGTTTGTTGCAGCATTGTTCACAGTAGCTAAGATTTGGAAGCAACCTGTGTTCCTCAACAGATGAACGGATAAGGAAAATGTGGTACATGTATACAATGTAGTACTATTCAGCCATAAATATGAACAAGATCCAGTCATTTGCAACAACATGAAAATCATTAAGTGAAACAAGCCAGACACAGAAAGACAAACATCACGTGTGCACCTATTTGTGGAATCTAAAAACCAAAACAATTGAACTCATGGACATAGAGAATGGAAGGATCGTTACCAGAGGCTGGGAAGGACAGTGAGGGGCTGGGGTGTTGGGGAAGTAGAGATGGTTAATCAGTTAGAAGGAATGAATAAGTCTTATTTGACAGCACAACAGGGTGACTGTAGTCAACACTAACTTAAGTATACGTTTTAAAATAGTGTAATTGGATTGTTTGTAACTCAAAGAATAAATGCTTGAGAGAATAGATACCCCATTCTCCATGATGTGCTTATTTTACCTTACATGCCTATATTGAAACATATCATGTACCCCATAAATATATATACCTACTATGTACCCACAAAAATTTAAAAAAAATTAAAAAGTAAGCAAATGAACACTGCAGATAGAATCAAAGGTGAGTTCTCCCACCATGTGTAATTCATCAAGAGAAGTTGGACTAACACTGAAAGACCTTGAGAAATAATTCTCTAATTGAGTAAATAGGAAATAATGAAAATCCTTCTGGAGTTAGCTTAGAAGATTGTGTGGCATAGGCACATATTTGTTGAGTGTACTTCTTTTTCTGGTCATGTGACAATAAATTATAAGCCACATTAAAATGTTCCCACCACTTTTTCACATAGGCTACTCAACATAGTTACTAAATCAAATTTGTGAGGTTTAACCACCTTGCCTTTCCTGGCTTTAAGGCAGGGTCCAAGAACACAGCCCTTGAATGAATCCATGATATCAATTATTGAATAGGTTGTTGTTTTTTTGTGCCCTTTTCTCTGAATCCAAAAATAAGAATACACCAGGCATGATGGCTCAGGCATGTAATCCGGGCACTTTGGGAATCAGAGGCAAGGGGATCGCTTGAGCCCAGGAGTTCAAGACCAGCCTGGGCAAGATGGCAAGACCTCCCTCTCAATAAAAAAATTAAAAATTAGCCAGGTGTGGTGGCATGAGCCTATGGTCTCAGCCATTCAGGAGTCTGAGGCAGGAGGATCCCTTGAGCCCAAGAGTTCAAGGCTCCAGTGAGTTCTGGTCACCCTACTCCACTCCAGTCTGGGTAACAAAGCAAGACCTGTCTCTACAGGAAAGAGAGAGACAGAGAGAGAGAGAAAGAGAAGCATAAATAGATAGATAGACAGATAGTTGGAAGAAAAAAGAAACAAAGGAAAGGAAAGAAAGAAAGAGTTCTCCAAGGCATCTCATTAAATGAAAAATCAGTTTGCAAAATAATTCATAGGGTATAATCCCCATGTGTTAAAATGCATCAAAAGTAGAGTGAAAGACTACAAGGATGCGTAATGAATGTTTAATAGCAATGCTCCTGAGAAGTGAATTTAGGATGGAGAGGGTATGAAATGAGGCGATGAGGGAGCACAGTGAGGAAGTGCCAGAAGGCTGGAATCCTTTTTACTCCCTGCCCACCCAGATCTAAATCAGTCGCTGGGTCCTCTCAATATTGCCTTCTTCCTAACTTTTGAATTTGTCTATTTTGAGAAATGATCATCCTCACGTAACTTTCCCTAGTCTGGGCAACGGAAGATGATGCAGCAGCACTTCACAGAATTGGAGACATGGCAAACTAGGCAATAAATGAGCTTTGACCATTGCCTATGAATTTGATATAAAAGATAGGAACGTCCGACTTCACACCATAAACAGCATACGCATCTGTGACTTCAGCTTCTAAGTGGTCTCACTGCTTCTACTTCTGTTCACCTGCACATCCCAGAGCAACCTCAAATCCACACTAATGCCTAAGCCATAATTCTTTTTCAATTTTTAACCTCTACAATTATGTATTATACAATTATATATTATGCATAACCCGATTTTCAGTGTAGAATATTCAGAAGATGTTGAATTATTCAGCCATTTCCTTTACAGACCTCCCACGTCACATCCCCACACATTCTCCCTCCTAAATTCCATTCTCCTCCCCAGGGGTACTGTAAATGTTTTATTGTGCAACTCTCATCTCTTTTCTGTGCTTCTTCTTTTTTTTGTTCCTTGAGACGGAGTCTCACTCTGTCGCCAGGCTGGAGTGCAGTGGCACCATCTCGACTCACTGCAACCTTCGCCTCCTGGGTTCAAGTGATTCCCCTACCTCAGCCTTCTGAGTAGCTGGACTACAGGCACGTGCCGCCACCCCCAGCTCATCTTAGTTAATTTTTGTATTTTTAATAGAGATGGGGTTTCCCCATGTTGGCCAGGCTGATCTCAAACTCCTGACCTCGTGATCTGCCCACCTCAGCCTCTCAAAGTGCTGGGATTGCAGGTGTGAGCCACCCACCAGTCAAATGTTTTCAATTCTAGGGGTAAAATATGATATTTAATTGTTGCTTTAGTTATTAATTCCATAGATATTGATTATTAATTCTAGAGATATCAATCCTCTTTTATGTTTTGCCTGATATGTCTATTCCTTTATTTTGACAAATACCTGCATTTTTGTCTATTTTCATAAATTTGTTAATTGATCTGTATAAATTCTGTCCATCCATCAATCTTTTGTTTGACATACAAAAAGCTTTGGAAACTTTTCTTATGCTTTACACTGTCCTAGCCATCAATTTAAAAATTATTCCATATTGTCTCTCCATATAATCCTTTAGGAATGTATTGTTCATGATGTAAAGTAGGAGGGTCCTATCTTTTTTTAACAAATTCATCAGCAATGATCAAAGCTCTTATATTACATAGTTTGTCATTTCCCCAATTATGTGAAGTGGGGCTACATGCTAAACTATAACCTCATATATGCATAGTCTGCTTCTGGCCTCCCAGTCTTTTTCCCTAATATATATTTTTTAATATTTTGTGTCATTACCACAATGTTTTAATTTCTTTTTTTCTTTCTTTTCTGAGACAAAGTCTCTTTCTGTTACCAGGATGGAGTGCAGTGACCTGATCTCAGCTCACTGCAACCTCTGCCTCCCAGGTGCAAGCGATTCTCTTGCCTCAACCTCCCAAGTAGCTGGGACTACAGGTGCCCACCACCACACCCAGCTAATTTTTGTGTTTGTAGTAGAGATGGGGTTTGACCATGTTGGCCAAGATGGTCTTGATCTCTTGACTTTGTGATCCACCCGCCTCGGCCTCCCAAAGTGCTGGGATTACAGGCACAAGCCACCAGCCTGACCCACAACGTTTTAATTTCTACAGCTTAATGACATGTTCTTATATCTAGTAATACAAGTTCACTCTTCCTTCTAAGAATTACCTTGGTTATTTTCATAAACTTCATTTGATGAAACTGAAAGTCAGCTTGTCAAGTACCATGAAAAATCCCACTGATATTTTAATTAGGGTTATATTAATTGCATGGAATAATTTGGAGAAAAATGATTATTTTACAAAAATGAATCTTCTCATCCAAGACATGGATAATTACTTAAGTCTTTTTAAATATCTGTCAATACATTTTTATGGTTTTATTAGTTACATATCTATTTCTTGGGCTTATTACTAGGACTTATTTTTGCTATTGAAAATAGAATATTTTCATTCAAAATATGTTGTAATTAGTTATTTCTGCTATAAGGGAAATGTTTAAATTTATGTTTTAGTCTTATATGTATCTACTTTTTATTTATTTTATTTCACTTTATTTTATGAGGAGTATTCTTTTTTTTTCCTTTTAACTTTTATCTTAGGTTCCAGAGGTACATGTCTGAGTTTGTTACATGAGTAAATTTCATGTTGCCAGGGTTTGTGATATACAGAGTATTTTGTCACCCAGGTGGTAAGCATGGTACGCAGTAGATAGTTCTTCGATCCTTACCCTTCTCTCACCCTCCACCCTCAAGTAGGCCCCAGTGTTTACTGCTCCCTTCTTTGTGTCAATGTGTACTCAATGTTTAGCTCCCACTTGTAAATAATAATATGCAGTATTTAGTTTTCTGTTTCTGCATTAATTCACTCAGGATAATGGCCTCCAGCTCCCTCCATGTTGCTGTAAAGGACATGATCTTGTTCTTTTTCTATGACTGTGCAATATTCCACAGTATATAGCACATTTCCTTTATCCAGTCTACCGTTGATGGGCATCTAAGTTAATTCCATGTCTTTGCTATTGTGAATAGTACTGCAATGAACATACACGTGCATATGTATTTATGGTAGTATGATTTATTTTCCTTTGGGTATACAGCTAGTAATGGGATTGTTGGGTCAAATGGTAGCTCTGTTTTAAGTTCTTTGAAAAATCTCCAAAGTACTTTCCATAGTGGCTGAACTCATTTATATTGCCATTAGCAGTGTATAATTATTTTCTTTTCTCTGCAGCCTCGCCAACCTGTTATTTTTTGACTTTTTGGTAATAATCATTCTGACTGGTGTGAGAGGATATCTCACTGTGGTTTTGATTTGCATTTCTCTAATGATTAGTGATGTTGAGTACTTTTTCATATGCTTGTTGGCCATATGTATGTCTTCTTTTAATAAGTATCTGTGCATGTCCTTTGCTCCTTTTTAAATGGGTTGCTTGTTTTTGGCTTGTTAGTGTTTTAAAATTTCTTATAGGTTCTGGGTATTAGATCTTTTTCAAATGCATAGTTTGTGAATATTGTCTCCCATTCTGTAGGTTGCCTGTTTGCTCTGTTGATAGTTTCTTTTGCTGTGCAGAAGCTCTTTAGTTTAATCAAGTCCAATTTGTCAATTTTTCTTGTTATTGCTATTGCTTCTGGCATCTTCATCATGAAATCTTACCAGGACCTATGTCCTGAAGGATATTTCCTAGGTCTTCTTCTAGGGTTTTTATAGCTTTAGGTTTTATGTTTAAGTGTTTAATCTATCTTCAGTTGATTTTTGCATATGGTCCCAGAAAGGGGTCCAGTTTCAATCTTCTGTATATGCCTTGCGAGTTATCTCAGCACCATTTATTGAACAGGGGGTCCTTTGCCCATTGCTTGTTTTTGTCAACTTTGCCAAAGATCAGATGGTTGTAGGTGTGTGGCTTTATTTCTGGACTCTCTATTCTGTTCCATTGGTCTATATGTCTATTTCTATACCAATATCATGCTATTTTGGTTGCTGTAGCCTTGTAGTATAGTTTAAAGTTGGATAATGCAATGCCTCCATCTTTGTTCTTTTTGCTTTGGCTCTTGGAGTTCTTTTTTGTTCCATGTGAATTTTAGAATAGTTTTTTCCAAATCTGTAAAAAATGTTATTGGTAGTTTGATAGAAATAATATTGAATCTGTAAATTTCTTTTGGCAGTATGGTCATCTTAACAGTATTGTTTCTTTCTATCCATGAGCACGGAATGTCTTTCCATTTGATTGTTTTAGCTCTGATTTCTTTCAGCTGTGTTTTATAATCCTTGTTGAATAGATCTTTCATTTCCCTGGTTAGCTGTATGAGTCGGTATTTTTTATTTTATTTTATTTTATTTTTTATTTATTTTATTCTTCTTTGGGGGCTATTGCTAATGAGACTGTGTTGTTGATTTGGATCTCAGCTTGGATGTTGTTGATATGTAGAAATGCCACTGATTTTTGTACATTGATTTTGTATCCTGAAACTTGGCTGAAGTTGTTTATCAGCTTAAGGAGCTTTGGGCAGAGACCATGGGGCTTTCTAGGTATAGAATTATACCATCTGCAAACAGAGATAGTTTGACTTCCTCTCTTCCTATTTGGATGCCTTTTATTTCATTTTCTTGACTGATTGCTCTGGTTAGGACTTCTAGTACTATGTATAATAGGAGTAGTGAGAGTGGGCATGCTTGTCTTATGGCAGTTTTCAAGGGGAAAGCTTTCAGCTTTGCCTGTTCAGTAACATTGGCTGTGGGTTTGTCACAGATGGCTTCTTTTATTTTGAGCTACATTCCTTCAGTGCCTAGTTTGTGAGTGTTTTTTAACATGAGTGAATTTTAAATTTTACCAAAAGCCTTTTCCGCATCTATTGAGGCGATCATGTCTTTCTCTATTTTTAGTTATGTTTATGTGATGAATTGCATATACTGATATATATATGTTGAACCAACCTTGCATCCCAGAGATAAAAATCTACTTAATTATGGTGGATTAGCTTTTCGATGTGCTACTGGATTTGGTATGCTAGTATTTGTTGAGAATTTTAGTATCTATGTTTGTCAAGGATATTGCACCAAAGTTTTCTTTTTTCATTGTTTCATATCGGGATGATGCTGGCCTCATAGAATGAGTTTTTTTGGAAATAGTTTCTGTAGGAATGGTGCCGGCTCTTCTTTATATGTCTGGTAGAATTTGCCTGTGAATTCATCTGGTCCAGGGCTTTTTCTAGTTGATAGGCTTTTTATTACTGATTCAACTTTAGAACTCATTATTGGTCTGTTTGAGGTTTCAATTTACTCCTGGTTCCATCTTGGGAGGTTGTATGTCTCCAGGAATTTATCCATTTCTTGTGGGTTTTCTAGTTTGTGTGCATAAAGGTGTTCGTAATAGTTTCTGAGGGGTTTTTTTGTATTTCTGTGGGGTTGGTGGCAATATGCCCTTTGTCATTTCTGATTGTGTCTATTTGGGTCCTCTCTGGTTATAAAGTCATAGCCACTGCAGGAATGGGAAAGTAGGGAGATCCAGTGGCATCCAAGTAGATGATGGGAGGCAGGATCACTTCTGAGCTGAGACTCAAAGCCCCTGGCTCACACTCCATTGTCCCTTCAGACTTCACTTACAAAACACAAATTCAAGGATAAAATAAGAATTTTAAGAAAAGATCACAGAGCATTGATTCTAAGGACAGGGTTCTGAGCCTCGTGCCCAGTACAGCTGCCCTGGCCATAAGCCCACGAAGCTGATCCTGACTCTGTGCCTTAAGAAAAGTTCCCCTAACTTCTCTGAGCCTTGGTGTCTTCACGTGTAAAATGGGCATGATGAAACCTACCATACCAAGCTGTAGTGAACTTTAAGAAGTAATGTATCCAAATCTCAGAGCAAAGCACTCTGTTGTTTTAAGAGAAGTTAAATACCTACTGCTTAAAAGAAAAGACTCAATACAACATTTCAGTGGACATTTTGGTAATACTTAAAAATGTTTTCAAAGTTTACTTAATCATTTAACTCTAAGCCTTGCTATAATATGCTTTGGGTTGGGTGGTAAAGTGGGAAAAAAAGGCCAGGGGATAATTTTAGATTTTTAGCCTACACCTGAACCACACCACATGGAAAGTGGTTCTCAGTCACTGCTCATGATGGGTATGAAGTGTTTAGACGATACCTCATCCTGCACTCCACCCTCAGAATATCTGGAGATAAAATGCAGGAATTTATGCTTTTTGAAAGTCTCTCAGGTGATTCAGACACACATATTTTTTTCTCAACATTTTTTATGCTCTCCTCCTAGATTTTACTTTTCCCATTTTGCTGCACAGTTTGCCTTCTGTGTCTGCAGGCTCTGCGTCACAGATTCAACAAATGGAGGATCAAGAACATTTGGAAAAAATAATAATACATCAATAAAAACAATACAAATTAAAATACAGTGTAAGAACTATTTATATAGCGTCACATTGTATTAGGTATTATAAGTAATCTAGAGATGATTTAAAGTGTAGGGGAGGATGTGCATAGATTATATGCAAATACTTTATATTTAAAGGGCTTGAACATCCATGGATTTTGGTATCCTGGGGATACCAAGGGGCAAATGGTACTTGTTTTATCACATATCTATCCATCCATCCAAACCTCAGTCTGTATGTCAATAGAACCGATCTACATTTTCTTGTTCTAATTTACCTAAAAATAGATTGCAGACATCCACATACTTCATCCCTAAATACTTTAGGGTATGTATTATAAGAGTTTAGCATTTGCTTACAGGGTTATTTTTCTTCTGAGGTGAATTGACATACAATGAAACAGACAGATTTTAGGTGCACGTTTACTGAGCTTTACAGATGCATACTTTGCATGAATTTTCTCTTGCCTGTTTCCAGTAAATAAGACATATCCCGTCTCTCAGACAAAACTACCATTCTGATATTTTCCAACATAGATTTGTTTGCCTGTTTTAGAACTTCATATAAAGGAATCATGCAGTGCATACATTTTCTCACAAGGTTCCTTTCATTCATCATGATTTTTGAGATCCATCCATGTCACTGCATGTATCAGTGACTTGTCCCATCTTATCTCTGAACAGTATCTCACCTTATCAATATACTACCATTTGTTTATACATCATCCTACTGATAGATGCCTGTGATGTTTTCAGTTTAAGGATATTATAAATAAAGCTCTGGACAGTTTTGTACAAGTCTTTATAGACTTAATGTTTTCTTCTCCCTGGTGTAAACACTTACAAATGGAATTGCTGGGTCGTAGAGCAAGTGTGTATTTACTTTCATAAAATAGCAGCTCTTTTTCCAATGTTGTTATACTAGTTAATACTCTTACTAACCATCCTGATGATTGCTACTCATCCTCATCATTGGTGAGTCTTTTAAATTTGATTTTAATCATTCTGGTAGATGTTCAGTGATAACTTACTGTGGTTTTAACTTGAATTTCCCTGATGACTATTGCTTTTGAACACTTTTTGCATGTCCACTGGTCATTCAAATGTCTTTTCTGTGAGGTATCCATTTAAATCTCGAGCCATTTTGAATTGAGTTGTCTTTATATTTTTAAGTTGTAAGAGTTTTTAAAAAATATATTCAGGATTCTAGATATCCTTCACCAGATACATTTTTGCAAATAGTTTTTCTCAATCTAAGCTTTTTTTTTTTTTTTTTTTTT
>PVKP010008238.1:43833-73638 GCA_004027715.1 Plecturocebus donacophilus | reverse complement strand
AATCGCTTGAACCCAGGAGGAAGAGGTTGCAGTGAGCTGACATTGCATCACTGCACTCCAGCCTGGCAACAGAGCAAGACTCAAGAAAGAAAGCAAGAAAAGAGAGAGAGAGAGAGAGAGAGAGAGAGAGAGAGAGAGAGAGAGAGAAGAAAGAAAGAAAGAAAGAAAGAAAGAAAGAAAGAAAGAAAGAAAGAAAGAAAGAAAGAAAGAAAGAAAGAAAGAAAGAAAAGAAAGAAGGAAGGAAGGAAGGAAAGAAAAAGAAAGGAGGGAGGGAGGAAAGAAGGAAGGAAGGGAGGGAGGGAGGGAAAGAAAGGAAGAGAAAAGAAAAGAAAGAACACTAAGAGATAGTAGAATCAGAGAACACAATCCAAAAGAAGGAAAGGGAATCCCAAGGATGACAACAAAGGGAAGTCCAGGATGACAGCCATGCAATTGGCCAAGGAGCAACCAGCACAGCGGGAAGAAGGGCCATCTCTGGGATAGATGCGTCCAAGGCAAATATACCAGAACTGATAGATTACCTGACGTGATTTCCCTGGTGGAGAAGTGTACTGAGAGCTAATTGGATCGTGTGGGAAGAACTGACACGAGGTACAAAGAAAACTAAGCAATGAAAGGAAGTAATAATTATCATCAAGAAAAAAGAACTCCCTCCACTTGCCTCCCAAAACAGAAAGGCAACCATCACAATACACCACAACACAAAACTCACACTGTGAGGTTTGTCGTCCTGAGTTCTGGCTGCTACGAGATCAGTTCTGGGCGCCCTGTGTTAATTACACTGGTGTGTTTCCTCAGGTTAAACACAGCTATGTTTCCTGACATTAATTCTCTACATTGGTCATAGAGAAGTTTTAACAGACAGAACTCATGATGACCACAGTTTGGATGGAGCTACCAACCTGAGGTTTGACTGCTAAGTCTTTAAACCCTCCTCTAAATGATAATTAGGCATGGTTTTGTGGCAGCCATGGTTCTGCTGTGCTAACTTGCTAGGGAACCTGCATAAAATCACTTGTATCCAGCGTTTTCCTTGCTAAGCTCTGTCAGGGTAGGAGAAATAGTTTGCTGATAATGGAGGAGGAACAGTATGTCCCTAGCTGTTTATAGAACCTCAGGGTGTGAAAACAAATGCTGATGCAACTGGTTCATACAAAAGATACTTTGTCAAGGAAAGCAACAATAACCTCATTGTTTGTGGTCACACTTTGTACATAGTCAAAAAGAATGATTAAACACAAGAATGCTGAAAGCTAATTAGTTCTAATAGTGCAAACTTTATAGGAAAAACTGTCCCATAAAGTCAGTGCTACCTTCTATCCAAGAGTCAGTGCTACCTCCAGATGCCATTGATAATTTTCATGTTGTAAGACTGTAAGGTCCAGTCCAGCTACTGTGTTGTAATTACAGGATTTCTGATCATGAAAATGGGCTACCTGGTGTGTGTCATGGGTCTTAAATCAGTATATTGTGAAACAAAAAAGCTGTCTCTCATTAGAAATCCTAAGAAGTCTGGTTTCTTTTAAGTGGGCAAAGTCTACCAAACTACAGACCTTTAGACATTTATGCTACAAAGTTTTTCTGAGTTAAGCCCTAATTTACTGAAATCTGAATTGTTTCTGGAATAAAGAAAATGTTAATGTGCCACTTTCACATTCAACAATGTTATAGTTGATTAAAGATGAAGTGGAGAAAGTAGTAGTATTGTGAAAGCAATTGAATTTAAGCTGTAAGAAGTTACAATATAAGAATGGTTATGAAATAGTTGTATATTTTCCAACAGTGATCAAGTTTACAAAAAATATATAAATAAATAATTTCAAAAGAAATAAAATATTTGTATAGAAATTTGGTTTCATTTATAGTAATTTCAAAATAATAGCCCACAGTTTATCCAGATTTATGCAATACATGTATCACCACCAGACACATCTTCAATTTCTATTTACCTTAATATTTTATCTCACTCAGACTAGACTTCATTGTGAGTATAGCTTCTGGTTGTTTTTTTTTAAGTACTATTCAGTATGAAAACTTCTTTACAAAACTCTACTAAAATACACCTTTTTTGAAACCTAAATATTTTTAGGTAGGTGGAAAGTAGGAGAATCTTTTTGTAGAATATTCTTAGGCATATAAAGCACAAATTACACATTAGTTTAAATTAATTGCTTCCCTTTCTTCTCAGAAAGTTCGATGAATCATAAATATTCTTTTGAAGGAAAATCTAGTCTGCTTTAAAGAGCTCCACACAAATAAACATAATGACTGACCAGATTCTTTAAAACAAACAAAAATATCCTCCTGAGTTAAATGAAAATGAGAGCCACTGCACTGACAGTGCTTACAAAGAAAAACACTGGTGGACATTTTCCAACTTGTACTAAATCTATCATCTCTAGCAAGATGGAGCACCCATAGAAGTTCTATTTTAATTTGACTCACAGAATGTGTCAGTGATCATTACTCATCTAAGTCACTAGTTCTCAACTGGGGACAGTTCTTCTGAGTGGGGGAAATTTGGCAATGTCTACAGACATTTTTGGTTCTTACATCTGGGGGTTGGATGCTACTGGTATCCAGTGTGTGGAGGCCAGGGATCCTGCTAAACATCCTACAGTGCACAGGACAGGACATGACAATGAAGAATTATCTGGCCCATAACGTCAATAGTGCTGAGGCTGAGAAACCCCCATCCTAGAGCAAGAAATGAAAGAGGAAATCTTTAGAAACAGTAGAGATGGCACCTCTTGTTGTTTTGCAGAATATTCTGGCTTCATTTTCTGTATTGGAAGCAAGTAGAATTGTCCATGCTGCTTCATTGTTGTGTTATCATTGTTTTGCCTCTTTCAAGTGAATGGAGAGGTGGGGAGGGCCAAAGTCACAGGAAGAAACATGTGATGTGTTCAATTTGTATTGTTTCATTTTGCAAGCATGAAATTATTGTTTACAAAAAGGATAGTGGTATAAAACATTTCTTAGTTATTTTGCTACCTCAAGATTTGGAATTTTATTTAATTACTCTAAATAGCATTTGTGGTCAGGTGCAGTGGCTCACACCTATAATTCCAGCACTTTGAGAAGCTGAGGCAGGAGGATTGCTTGAGCCCAGGAGTTGAAGACCAACCCAGGCAACAAAGTGAGACCCTATCTCTATAAAAAATACAAAGATCAGCCAGGCACAATGATGTGCACCTGTTGTCCCAGCTACTCGAGTTTTGTTTTGTTGTTTTATTTTGGGGTGTGTGTGCGTGTGTGTGTGTGTGTGTATGTGTGTTTTGAGACAGAATCTCGCTCTGTCACCCAGGCTAGAGTGCAAAATCTTGGCTCACTGCAACTCCCGCCTCCCAGGTTCAAGTGATTCTCCTGCCTAAGCCTCCCGAGTACTTGGGATACAGGCGCCTGCTACCATGCCCGGCTAATTTTTGTATTTTTAGCAGAAACAGGGTTTTACCAAGTTGTCCAGGCTGGTCTCAAACTCCTGGCCTCAAGTGATCTGCCTACCTCAGCCTCACAAAGTGCTGAAATTACAGGCATGAGCCACTGTACCTGGTCTAGTTCCAGCTACTTGGGAGGCTGAGGTCGGAGGATCACTCGTGCCTGGGAGGTTGAGGCAGTAGTGAGCTGAGGTTGTGCCACTGCACTCCAGCCTGGGCAACAGAGCAAGGCCCTTTCTCTAAAAAAGTTAAAATTAAAAATAGCATTTGTTGCTCGTGACAATATACTTTACTAATTATGTAACAGTTTTGTGTTGACACAAAGTTTTCTACTTACATAAACTTGTGGGTCTGTTCTTTTTTCTCTCGCTTTTTTTGAGATGGAGTCTCTCTCTGTGGTGCAGAGGTACAATCTCAGCTCACTGCAACCTCTGCCTCCTGAGTTCAAGCGATTCTCCTGCCTCCACCTCTCGAGTAGCTGAGATTACAGGTACCCACCACCATGCCCAGCTATTTTTTGTATTTTTAGTAGAGACAGGGTTTCACCATGTCGGCCATGGTGGTCTCAAACTCCTGACCTCAGGTGATCTGCCCGCCTCAGCCTCCCAAAGTGCTCGGATTAGAGGCATGAGCCACCATGCCTGGCCAGAGCTGTTCTTTATTCTATTAATAACTGCTGAAAGAATAGCTAAATGAGATGATTAGGATATACCAAATATTTTTAATGTCGTACCCTGAATTTCAAAAAGTATCTTATTGCTTCCCAAGGTTGTCTTGTACTCTGTTTGGAGTCTACTGCTGCACAGAGTATGAGTTTTACCATGAGTCAGTGAAAACCTTGATTGTGATGCAAGATCACCAATGAAACTCAACTTTTTATCATGTTTCTCTCTTACGCTAATATTGTCACTGCTAGTTCAAAAAGAAAACTTCTATTATACCTAAATCTGTCAAAAATTGTTGATTTTCAAATTTGAAAAGATACATAAATGGGACAGGCACAGTGGCTCACACCTGTAATCCCAGCACTTTGGGAAGTAGAGACAGGAAGATCACTTGAGGTCAGGTGTTCCAGACCAGCCTGGTCGATATGGTGAAATCCCATCTCTAATAAAAATAGAAAAATTAGCCGGGTGTGGTGGCACATTCCTGTAGTCCCAGCCACTCTGGAGGCTGAGGCATGAGAATCACTTGAACCCAGGAGGTGGAGGTTACAGTAAGCCAAGATTGCACCATTGTGCTCCAGCCTGAGCAACAAAGCAAGACTCTGTCTTAATAAATATATAAATAAAAAGAGACATAAATGGAAAACAAGAGAGAGAAGATAAGAAAATCAGAGGAGCAGTCTAGGGGTCCAACAGCCTAATGATAGGAGTACCAGAGAACACAAAATGAAACATTTCCCAGAACTAAAGAAAGTGAGTTTCCAAATCGACAAGAGTCACTGAGTACCCAGCACCGTACATGAAAATAGACCCAAGAAAAGTAATAACGTTTCAGAACTCTGAGGATGAAGAGAAGATTCCATATGGTTCTGAAAAGATAGATCACATAGAAAGGATCAAAAACCAGAACAGCTTCAGACTTCTCTACCACAACAGCAAAAGCTAGAGGACAATAAACCAATGCCTTCAACATTCTGAAAAACAGTATTATTTCTAACTTAGAATTCTATACCCAGCCAAACCAGTAATCAAATGTGAGGATAAAATGAAGACATTTTCAGGCATGCAAGATCTTTTTTGTTTGTTTTTTGGGGGTTATTTGTTTTTGTTTTGTTTTGAGACTGAGTCTTACTCTGTCACCCAGGCTGGAGTGCAATGACATGATTTCGGCTCACTGGAACCTGTGCCTCCCAGGTTCAGGTGATTCTCGTGCCTCAGCCTCCCTCAGCTGGGATTACAGGCACATGCCACCATGCCCACCTAGGGATCTTTTTAAAATGTACCATTTCTTAGTAAACTATTAGGGGAAGTAGTCTACCAGAACAAGGGCATAAACCAAAAAAGAGAAAAATGTGAACTACAGAGGATAAAAGCATTAATACAGCAGAGCGCTGCAAGGAATTTCTAGGATGCTAGTAAAAAAAGATACCAAAATGACAGCCATGCCTTATCAAGTGGGACTCAAGAGACAAATGTGGCTGGCCACGGTGGCTTACGCCTATAATCCCAGCTTTGGGATCATTTGAGCTTAAAAGTTCAAGACCAGGCTTGGCAACATAGTGAGACCTTGTCTCTAGTTAAGAAAAAAAAAAAAACTCTTTTTTTTTTTGAGACTGAGTCTTGTTCTGTCATCCAGGCTGGAGTGCAGTGCCACAATCTTGGCTCATTGAAACCTCTGCCTCTAGGATGCAAGTGATTCTCTTGCCTCAGCCTCCTGAGTAGCTGGGATTACAGGTACCCATCACCATGCCCAGTTAATTTTTGTATTTTTAGTAGAGACGGGGTTTTACCATGTTGGCCAGGCTGGTCTCGAACTCCTGACCTCAAGTGGTCCACCCACCTCGGCCTCCCAAAGTGCTGGGATTACAGATGTGAGCCACCACACCTGGCCTAAAAAAAAAAATGTTTTAAGAAAAATCCAATGCAAGACACCCAAAATGAAAAAATATTTTTAAAAAAATAATAAAGAAAAACAAGAGACAAATGTTTTGAAGGCTGTTATCCCTGAGAGATAGATATGCTAAGCGCCACCATCCCCTGCATTCCCGCTTTCACAGACACCTTTTTAACCTGACAATTTTCAGGTACTAACGAAGTTCTTGTCTTCTCATGGCCCTCCCCACTGATTCCCCAGAAGAAAGCTCTTATAAACTCTCTGGGAAGTTAAACCCAGACCATGACCCACAGACTAGAATCTTCACAAACATTGGCAATACTGCCCTTTCTTTACCTAGTTAGCTATGTACCACCTACTCAATTTCTAAGTTGATCACCTTTAACATTCATATATAAACAGCTGCTGAACAATAATAACCCAACTGATTGAAGAAAAAAACAAGAGGACACCCATTCAAAGGTAACTAATATCTCAATGCAGACAGGTATAGGAACCGCCTACGAGCACGAGGGCTGGTGCAGTAAGCACAGCTGGTTATCAGCAGTGTGAAGAAAGTGAGATGACTCCGATACATGGTGTTAGTCAATGTCTTCCCATTCAGGTTGCTGTGGCCCACAGAGGCCAGTGGACCAGGCACTGGGTGAACCAAGGAAAAATAGTAATAAGATGAGGATAATTATGACTATTTTTACCACTACAATGTATTCAGTGCATTTTTTGAGTCGGCACTTTTCTAAGAATAAACATGCTCTTATTTAACTCACATGGTAATCCTCCAAGATGAGTATTATCATTCGTACTTTACCAAAGTGTAGGGAGCGGGACTAACTCTCCTGAGATCAAACAGCTGGCAAGAGGCAGAGACCAGGTCCAGGCCTGGTTGGCCTGACTCCAGGAGCCCATGCTCTTAACTGCCACACTGACCAAGGAAGAAGAAATCGGACCTCAAAATAATAACAATAATCATGAAAGTAAACAGCCTGATGGATCTTAACCTAATCATTCATTGAAAAAAAAAAGTCTCTTGCATCAACAGCCATGTAAGAACCTTGCCAGTGTTCTTCCAGCTAAGCAAAAGAAAAAAGGATGGAAGGGGCTGAAAGGGACGGGAAAGACGTGCAAGAAAATGGGAGAAAAAGAGATTGAAAGGAGAGGGATAACAAAAATAAAATCAAGTAAATAAACAAAACTGCATCCCCTAGGGTCTCCCAGATTCACCCCTGGGGTTCAGCCAGGCTGAGGACAAAGCCTTTTTTTTTTTTTTCTTTGAGACAGTCTCGCTCTGTCTCCCAAGCTGGAGTCAGTGGCACCATCTTGGCTCACTGCAACCTCCACCTCCCGGATTCAAGGGATTCTCCTGCCTCAGCCTCCCGAGCAGCTGGGACTACAGGCACGCACCACCACACCTGGCTAATTTTTGTATCTTTAGTAGAGATGGGGTTTCACCATGTTGGCCAGGCCATCTCAGGGACAGGTGGCCAGGGAGGGCTTGGCCACAGAAATGATGATCATGTCTGTGACTCCCTTCCTTGGCCACCCACCCCCGCCCCCGACCACACTGATCTGCACTGCCAACTTGCCTCTCTCCCCACCCTTGTCCTCATCCCAACTGTGACGTCCTCAAAGGCAAGAATTCTGTCTCTGCTCTTTTGTTTTGTGCATGCCTCCATAGCCATGTCCAGCCACCATCAGCTGAGGAAATGATCTGGTTCCTGGGGAAGGTGACATGGGTGGAGGACGCACCTGGTCACTGCGGGCAATTCCATAGCGCAGCTCGTTCACAAAGTGCTCGCAGTTCTCGCTGGTCAGCTTATAGAGCACCTCCTGCCCCACCAGCTCCTCCGCCCGCTGGATGATTTTGCTGCAGGGCAGTGGTGAGTACTTGTCATCGTGTTTGTTGTTGACCTGGTACTTGTCACTCCCGGCCACATCATACAGCAGTTCCTTCTTCACGATGGCCTTGTCAGTCAGGGCAGACATGACGCTGGCTGCACCAGCTCCTGCGACCTCACCTGTGGATCCACAAAGAGAAAACAGAAGGATTGGTCCTGGGAAAGGCCACTGAGGCTCAGAGCTGGCCCCAGCCGGGCATCTGACCTTGCACCATCCACAAAGGATAAGCAACATGTGGAAGGGTCAGACGCGTGGCTGTGGGCCTTTGGGGAAGGTGCATGTGGTCTCTGGGCCCTGGTTTCCTTATCTAAAATGAAAGGGAGTGAAGTTCATGCTTTATTGTGATTTTTTTCTTACTCTAGAGAAGCTGGTCTTCTGTACCTCATGACACTTAAGTGGCCCCCTTGGTTATGCAAATATGAGCCAAGAGCATCCTCATCCACCTGGGAAGAGAAGATGGGAGTCTTTTTTTTTTTTTTTTTTTTTTTTTGTTGTTGAGAGAGAGTCTCACTCTGTTGACCAGGCTGGAGTGCAGTGGCACAATCTCGGCTCATGGCAACCTCTGCCTTCCTGGTTCAAGCAATTCTCCTGCCTCAGCCTTCCAAGTAGCTGAGACTACAAGCGTGCACCGCCATGCCCAGCTAGTTTTTTTTTTTTCTTTTTTTTTTTTCTTTTGTATTTTTAGTAGAGACAGGGTTTCACCATGTTGGCAAGGAATATCTCAATCTCTCGACCTCGTGATCCACCTGCCTCGGTCTTCCAAAGTGCTGGGATTACAGGCTTGAGCCACTGCACCTGGCCTATGGGAGCCTTTTGTGATGGCATCAGGGCTACACCTACTTGACCACACAAAAACATGGCTGTGTTTTCAGGGTTCCCAGCCCTTCTGTAAACAGAGGGACCAAAACACACAGCTGTCCCCCTAGCCATGATGCTAAGGAGGCCCAGTGGGTACACTGGCACAGCCCAGGCCAAGGCTCAGGGCAAGGAAGGGCCACAAAGCTCCAGAAATGAAATGATCTTGAAAACAAGGAGGCTGGCTTCAACGTGAAAAGCAGGATGGTGGACAGGGAAAGCTGATGCCAGCACAGGCTGGCCATTTCTCCCAACCCAAACAACCTGTATGGTGCCAGGAGAGGCATGTGCTGGGCATGATGATTGAAAAAGTGGGTATGGGCTGGGCACGGTGGCTCAAGCCTGTAATCCCAGCACTTTGGGAGGCCTAGGGAGGCAGACAGCTTAAGCCCAGGAGTTTCAGACAAGCCCGGGCAACATGGCAAAACTCCATCTCTACATAAAATACAAAAACTAGCCATGTGTGGTGCTGTGCACCTGTGATCCCAGCTACTCAGAAGGCTGAGGCAGGAGATCACTTGAGCCCTGGAGGCTGAGGTTGCAGTGAGCCAAGATTGTGCCACTGCACTCCAGCCTAGACAACAGAGTGAGATCTTGCCTTAGGAATAAAAGAAGAAAAAGTAGGTATGCACTGAAGAGATGACCCTAAGCAGCCAGGGACATGTCAAAGGAGGTTCCCTCTCACCATCCTCAAACAGCCACTGTGACCCCATCAGGATCAAGGTCCCCAGGGTGCCACAGCAGCCCCCTGTTAAACTGGGCAGGACCAGTCTTCAACAGTGGCATCCATGTGACAGCAACAAGCAACGACAGGAAAGGCCGATGAGATTCCAGGTCCTGCTCTGCTCGGCTTTCCAAAGACCACTAAACCTGTGCAGCCTGAGTGCAATGCCAAGATATTAGAAACTCAGGGAATTCAGACTTGCTAGGAATACGGCACATGGTGCTTGGAGGAGTCACTGAAGTAAATCAAAGAGAGGGTGCCTTATCTGAGTCCTGAGTCTGCGGGGAGGATGAGCTCCTGAGGCCCACCCAGCCTCAGCTCCCGGGCAAAGTGGGTGACGGCTCTGGGACTCGGAGGAGGCAAGCAAGTTGCCTAGAGCCCAAAATTTAAGGAGGTACCAAATCTCAGGGCCATGCAACTGCAGAGTCAACAACCAAGAGTGAGGACATCCTTAAACTTGTATCTAGTTGCCACCCAGAACACAGGTATCCTGTGCTCAAGCTGGCAGTCAGAAGCTCTGGCAGTTAGAAGTTCTGATGTTCTGAACTCAGCACATCACTGACCAGCTAAGTGATCTGGATCTGCCACTTTACTTTGGTCCAGAAAACCCCAAATACACATTAAAATTGATGCACAAATACATGTCAACATAGTAATTTAAAGTTCCTTCTTTTTTTTTTATTTTGAGACAGAGTCTCGCTCTGTTGCCCAGGCTGGAGTGCAGTGGCGTGATCTCGGCTCACTGCAACCTCCTCCTCCTAGGATTCTTGTGCCTCAACCTTCTGAGTAGCTGGGACTACAGGTGCATATCAACAAGTTCAACTAATTTTTGTATTTTTAGTAGAGATGGGGTTTCACCATGTTGGCCAGGCTGGTCTCAATCTCCTGAACTCAAGTAATCCACACACCTCAGCCTCCCAAAGTGCTGGGATTATAGGTGTTAGCCATCACACCCGGCCTAAAGTTCCTTCTTTTAAAAAGTCTACTAAAGAAAATATGAAGTGAACAGTAGCAGAAAGGGCATGTGGATATGGCAATCGATCAGTGACTGGATTTGGGGATAGCGTGGACTGGGCAGTGCAGCATTGTGGCTAAGGGCACAGAATCAAGTCAGACCGCCTAGGCTTGGGTCCTGCCTGCCCCCTTACCCATTGTGCAAACTTGGACACGCTTCTTATCTTCTCTGAGCCCAAGTTCCTTGTAGGATAGGGACAAAAATAGTCCCTACTGCATGGGCAGCTGTGAGGATTAAAGAGGTTGACCACAAAAGATGCTTTCACTAGTGTCTGGCACAGGGTGGGCACTTCAGCAAGCCCATAAGCTTCCTTCCAACTCTAATTTCTACAATGTTCTCAGTAGCAGGAGGTCAGTCCTCCTTGCCTCAACTATCCAAAATGACTCCTGTGAAGCTCAAGTGAGATGCAGGTAGAAGTATCTTTTCTTAGAAGAAGCATCACTGACCCAATGATCTGTGACACACCTGTCCCCTGTCCACATGGGTACCTGTCATGCCTTCCCCCACCCTCTATCTACCACACACACCTGCTCGGTGCAGCCAATCAATACACTGAGGCCCTACTAGGTGCCGGGAATTGTGCAAGGTGCTGGAGTCAGTGACATCATCTGGACAGCAGGCCTGCCCTCAAGCAACTCCCACGCTACTGAGAAGACATGGACAATGAACAAATACACTAAATAAGATACCTGCAGGTACCCACAGACACTGTGGAAAGACAGAGTGAAGTGACATGGCGAAGATGACCAGGAGAGGCTGCCAGAGCTCAGGTTGGGGAGGCCACCCAAGGGAAGGACGTCTGAGCTGAGGCTTGAATGGTGAAGCATCTAGGGCAGAAGGAACAGCAGGAACAAAGCCTGCAGGGAGAAGACAGCGTGGCATGCCCAGAGGCAGCAAGGAGCCAACATGGCTGGAGTCTAGACACCCAGGAAGGGGGAGGAGAAAGACGAGGCCCAAAGACACAGACCGGGCCAGACCAGGCCGGGCCCTACAGGGCAAAGCACAGACATTTTTGTTTTGTTTTGTTTCCGTTCGTTTTGGTTTTGTTTTTTGGGTGTTTTTTTTTGAGATAGGGTTTCACTCTGTCGCCCAGGCTGGAAGCAGTGGCACAATCTCAGCTCACCGCAGCCTCTGCCGGCTGCTCATGCCTCAGCCTCCGAGTAGACAGGACTACACTGGCGAATCACCGTGCCTGACTAATTTTTGTATTTTTCATATAGACGGGGTTTTGCCATGTTGGCCAGGCTGGTCTCCAACTCCTGACCTCAGGCGATCTACCCGCCTCAGCTTCCCAAAATACTGAATACTGGGATTACAGGTGTAAGCCACCACACCTGGCCCTCGATTTACACTTTCTTTTTTTTGTTGTTTTTTTTTTTGAGATGGACTTTCGCTCTTGTTGCCTAGGCTGGAGTGCAGTGGCACAATCTCGGCTCACTGCAACCTCCACCTTCTGGGTTCAAGTGATTTTCCTGCCTCAGCCTCCCAAGTAGCTGGGATTACAGGTGCGCGTCACCATGCCCCGATAACTTTCTGTATTTTTAGTAGAGACGGGGTTTCACTATGTTGGCCTGGCTGGTCTCGATCTCCTGATCTCAGGTGATCTGCCTGCCTTGGCCTCCCAAAGTGCTGGGATTACAGGCATGAGCCACCGTGCCCGGCCCCATTTACACTTTCGAACAATCACACCAGCTGCCCATGAATGAGGAATTGGCCGTGAATGGCAAGAGGCAGAGAGACCAGACAGAAGTAGCAGTACCACCGATCAGGGAGGGCGGTCACTTACCCCAGGGGCCCTGCAGTGGGGATGGGAAGAAGTGGACAGAGCTGGGGTCTGTTTCAGAGATAAAGCCAACGGGATTGCCTGATAGATCAGACATGGGCTGGAAAGGATAGAGAACGACTCCTAGGCTTTAGGCCTGAGCCGCTGAATGGTGTCTTCCACTGGAGCCTGCCATTTGAGGCACGTCAAGTTCAAGATGCCAGGTGGACACCCAAGTGGAGTTACCAAGTAGTCAGGAGGTTATGCAAGTCTGAAGCTGAGGGGGGATCTGAATTGAGGGTTTGCGCTTAAGAGACATTGACAAATAGAAGGCCTTGGAAGATAAGAAACCCAATGAGGTCACCTGAGCTCGATGTAGGGACGTGGGAGAGGAGGAGGAACCTACACAAGAGACCAAGAAAGAAGGGCCCAGCGGGAGAGGAAGAAAGTCAGGTGCCAGGTGGAGAGCAGGAAGGTCACCCGCGTCAAACGCTGCAGAGAAGTGGAGTCCGCTGTGATGGGACTTGGCTTTGGCAAGATGTGGAAAAGGCTTTTCCTACCCTTGAGAACTGCTCTGGTAGTGGGGAAAAGAGAGTCTGAGAGCAAAACTCCATCTCGAAAAGAAAAAAAGAAAAGAAAAAAGTGGGTGTGAGTAGAGGGGACAGAGGCAGAATGGGAAGTGAGGAGCTGGAGGCGACCATGCCGACAAAGCTGTCATGAGATCTGTTCTGTGAGGCGTTAACCAGGGAAGGGCGTGAGGCCGGGCATTGGTCTGATCAACCACAGCTGTCTCTATGTGGCCAGGAATGACAGCTGGGAGGGAGAAGATGACAATACAGAAGGAGATAGGGAATTTGAGGAGCAAAGTGCTTATGAAAGGAAGAGGAGGGGGCGGGGGGCACACGGGTAAGGGGCTCAGCATGGGAAAGATGACATCTACTCTGGTTACTTCTGATAGGTGAGGCCACTACTTGGAATTAAAAGGGTATACAAAAGACATGTTCAAGGGCCGGGCACAGTGGCTCAGGCCTGTAATCCCAGCACTTTGGGAGGCCAAGGCAGGTGGATCACTTAAGGTCAGGAGTTCGAGACCAGCCGGGCCAACATGGTAAAATCCCCGTCTCGACTAAAAATACAAAAATTAGCCAGGCGTGCTGATGCACACCTGTAATCCCAGCTACTCCAGAGGCTGAGGCAGAATTACTTAAACCCAGCAGGCGGAGGTTGCAGTGAGCCGAGATCGTGCCACTGTACTCCAGCCTGGGCGACAGAGCAAGACTTTGTCGCAGGAAAAAAAAAATGAATGTCCATAGCAGGTCTATTCATAGCAGTCAAAACTTGCAATGAGTCTGACATCAGAAAAATGGATGATAAATTGTGGCATATTCATATAACAGAAAATACACAGCAATGAAAAAGAACTCCCACTACTCACAGCACCATGGATGACTCACAAAGGCGTGACAGCTGCTAAAAGAAGCCAGACACAAAAGAGCACAGGCTGTGTGACTCCTCTTCTATGAAGTTCTAGAACAGGCAAAACTCATCTATGGCAGGGAAAGCTAGAATGGTGATTGCCTGGGGCGAGGGGTGGGGAGGGGATATTGTAGAGGCAAGAGAGAGCCTCTCAGGGTAAGTGGCATCATGGAAACATTCTAGAAGTTCATCTGGGGCATTGTTACATGGATGGGTTTTTTTTTAATTCACTGAATGTATACTTTACCATACTTGCACATTTTGCAATATTTATGTTATACCCCAGTTGAAGTTAAAAGCATAAGAAAAGGGTGAGAGGGCCAGGTGCAGTGGCTCATACCTGTAATCCCAGTACTTTGGGAGGCTGAGGCAGGCAGATCACCTGAGGTCAGGAGTTCAAGACCAGGCTAGCCAACATGGTGAAACCCCATCTCTACTGAAAATACAAAAAAGTAGCTGGGTGGGGGCCTGTAGTCCCAGCTACTCAGGAGGCTGAGGCAGGAGAATCACCTGAACCCAGAAGGCAGAGGTTGCAGTGAGCCGAGATCGTGCCACTGCACTCCAGCCTGGGCGACAGAGCAAAACTCCGTCTCCAAAAAAAAAAGAAAGAAAGAAAAGAATAGGGTGAGGAATTCTCACAAGAGTTCTCCAAGTTAAGTAGTCATATCCTCAGTTTGCAAAGGAAACCAAGGCTGAAGAAGAGAAACTAGATTCATAACCAAGTCTCTCTGCCCAGACACCTGCACTCTTCCCAGGAGTTTTAAGCTTAAGAGTTGAGTGTGTTGCATACAAAGTCACAGCATAAAAAACACATCAAAGCAGAGCTCCCCCTTCGGATGCCCCCTCAATCCCTCTAAAGCAGCAGTCCCCAACTTTTTTAGCACCAGGGACTGGTGTCATGGCAGACAATTTTTTCATGGACTGGGCAGCGGGGAGGGATGGTTTCAGGATGATTCAGGCACATTACATTTATTGTGTATTTTATTTCTATTATTACCACATTGTAATGTATAATAAAATAATCATACAACTTACCATAATGCAGAATCAGTAGGAGCCCTGTTCCTGGAACTAGACAATCCCATCTGGGGTGATGGGTGCCAGTGACAGACCATCAGGCATTAGATTCTCATAAGGAGTGATATGGTTCAGCTCTGCATCCCCATCCAAATCTCATGTTGAACTTTAATCCCCACGTGTCGGGGAGGGACTTTCCTGGAAGTGACTGAATCATGGGAGCAGATTTCCCCCATGTTGTTCTCGTGATAATGAGTGAATTCTCACAAGATCTGATGGTTTAAAAGTGTGGCACTCCCCCACCTCCTGCCACCATATAAGACCTGCCTTGCTTCCCCTTCACCTTCCACCATGATGGTAAGTTTCCTGACGCCTCCCCAGCCATGCAGAACTGTGAGTCAATGAAACCTCTTTTCTTTATAAATTATCCAGTCTCAAGTAGCTCTTTATAGCAGTGGGAAAACAGACTAATACAAGGAGTGCGCCACCTAGATCCCTAGCGTGTGCGGTTCACAGTAGGGTTTGTGCTCCTATGAGAATTAATGCTGCTGGTGATCTGACAGCAGGTGGAGATCAGGTGGTAATAACAGCGATAGGGAGCGGCTGTAAATACGGATGATATTTCGCTCACTTGCCCACCACTCACCTCCTGCTGTGCAGCCCAGTTCCTAACCAGTACCAGTCCATGGCCTGGACGTCGGGGACCCCTACTCTAAAGAACTCCCGGGGTTCCAGACCAGGTGCAGTGGCTCACGCCTGTAATCCTAGCACTTTGGGAGTCCAAGGCAGGCAGATTGCCTGAGCTCAGAATTTCAAGACCAGCATAGGCACAGTGAAACCCTGCCTCTACTAAACTACGAAAAATTAGCCAGGCGTGGCAGCATGCACCTGTAAAACCAGCTACTCAGGAGGCTGAGACAGGAGAATCACTTGAACCTGGGAGGCAGAGGTTGCAGTGAGCCAAGATCACACCACTGCAATCCAGCAGATGGCTGGAGCTACAGAGCAAGGCTCTGTCTCAAAAAAAAGGAAGAACCCCCGAGGTTCCAAGGAGCAGACCTTGAACACACTGCCCCACACCAAACTGTCCCACATCAAACTTCTTGTAACACTCAGAGACAACTGCCAGTCAAGAAGCAAGAAGAATGTCGAGGTCGCCCGCAGTTCCCCATCCCCTCTCCTCCCAGCCCCTGGGGCCCAGCACAGGGGAGGTCCTGTGTGCCCTTACTTGGAGGGGCCAGGTGGACCACATATCCATCGCCAACGTAGATGGCCCAGTGTCTGTAGAAAGGGCGAAATATCTCAATCAGGTCTCCAGGCTTAGGCTCTGGCTGCAAAACCAAGAACAGGGCTGTTAGAGGCAGCGTGAGATTGTGGAACCGGGGCAGGGCTCAGTCAGGAAGGTGCAGCTCAGTGCTGCCCAGCCATGAGCTCAACAGAACACATGCCCTGAGCCCTGCCCTGCCAGGTCTAATGCCAGTCCAGCTTCACAAGCTTGTGACCCAGACTTGCAGGCACCACGGGCCTGCCTTCTGTCAATACAAACTGCCAAGTGCAGATCTAAAAGGTTTCCTCATGAGCTGAAGTCTCTGCCTTATTATTTCTAGGAATATTCTTTATTGAACTCTTACTCTGAGCCAAGCACTCCACTCAGTGTTTTACATGATGGCTCACTAAAGCCATCTTTAATAATAGCCAATCACAACTCTACAACACCTATGAAGGAGGGTCAAGGGCCAATTTGCTTATTATTTCACAGAAACATGAAAACTACAAACTGGTAGCATATGTGGCAGGGAATTTTACAGATAAATCATGCTCTTTTGTTGCAGTCAATATAATTTATCTTCCAAAATAGAGGGCACCCAGTTCTTCCTGAGAAACCATTTCAGAACAATGGGCAATGGTCATGATTTATGAATCCCCATTGTTTTCCAGGAAAAAGGATTATTCATTGTTTGGTCAGAGTTTGGGGGATTCAAGAATCCCAAAAAGGAGTTTAAACAGGGATCTCCTCAAGACAAGGACATAAAGACTGGGCAGGTACCCAGCCCTGAGGGAGGCTGCAGGTTGGAAAAGGAGGTGGTGTGGACATCAGTAAGACCACGTCGAGTAATAAGCAGCCGGCAGTGTGCAGGGCCAAGGAGCTCCCCTGCTCCACATAAATACCAATGAGAGGAGCCCTCACATAGAACATGCGGCTTTTTTTCTTTCTTTTTGAGATAGCATCTCACGCTGTTGCCCAGGCTGGAGTGCAGTGGCACCATCATGGCTCACTGCAGCCTCGACTTCCCCAGGCTCAGGTCATCCTCCCACCTCTGCCTCCCAAATAGTTAGGACCACAGCTACGCATCACCATGCCTGGCTAATTTTTACGTATTTTTAGTAGAGACAGGATTTTGCCATGTTGCCCAGGCTGGTTTCAAACTCCTGGGCTCAAGGGATCCTCCCACCCCAGCCTCCCAAAGTGCTGGGATTACGGACATGCACCATCACACCTGGCCCCATGCTGCATTAATTCAGAACTTATTACAATGACAAAAAACAATTTACAATATTACGACAGTTCAGACAGAAAAAGTATTCTGTTATCTACCAAAAAAAGAGTGAAAAAGTCATACCCAAAAAGCCACATACTGTATATTCCATCTACATGTCATTCCAGAGCAGGCATAACCAGAGCACAGAAAATTGATCCAGGATTGTCACAGGGGTTGAGGAGAGGGACTGACTACCAAGAGGCATGAGGGAATTTCAGGGGTAAACTTTCTTTTTTTTTAGAGACGGAGTCTCACTCTGTCACCCAGGCTAGAGTTCAGTGGTGCGATCTTGGCTCACTGCAACCTCCACCTTCCAGGTTCTAGCAATTCTCCTGCCTCAGCCCCTTGAGCAGCTGGGACTACAGGTGCATGCCACTACACCCAGCTAATTTTTTGTATTTCAGTAGAGACAGGGTTTCACCATGTTGCCCAGGCTGGTCTTGAACTCCTGAGCTCAGGCAGTCCACCCACCTTGGCCTCCCAAAGTGCTAGGATTCCAAGTGTGAGCCACCGCACCTGGCCCAGTGGTAAACTTTCTTTACTCTTCTACATCTTGTTTGTGGCAACAGTTCTGCAATTATATGTGTTAATTAAGACTCACAGAAGTAAACACTGAAAGGGTAAATTATAACTTAACTTTTTTAAAGAATCTAAATTTTAAAAATAAATAAAAATTAAACCAAATTTTAAATAATTTTTAAATATTTATTTACAGTTTGGAAGGAAAAATATGTGATTTTTTTTTTTTTTTACACTCAGCTAAATTGCCTATTATTTGTAAGGGCAAGAGATTCATATTTCCAGGCCAGGCACGGTGGCTCACACTTGGAATCTCAGCACTTTGGGAGGCCAAGGCGGAAGGATCACCTGAGGTTGGGAGTTTGAGACTAGCCTGACTAACATGGAGAAACCCCTTCTCTAGTAAAAATACAAAATTAGCCAAGCGTGGTGGCAGGCGCCTGAAATCTCAGCTACTAGGAAGGCTGAGGCAGGAGAATCACTTGAACCGGGAGGCGGAGGTTACCATGAGCCAAGAGCACACTATTGCACTCCAGCCTGGGCAACAAGAGTGAAACTCCATCTCAAAAAAAAGAAAGAGAGATACGTATTCCCAAGCACAACACATAATTATGCTCAGGCTCAACACATACCCAGGCTCAACACATACACTCAAGAAAACTTCGTTTTGAAAATGAAGTAAAAGACAGTGGGCCACCCATGGCTAACTACACACTAGTGAGGAGCAAGGACTCGATATTCACGTGGCAACTTGGATATCTCTAAAAGACACTGCTGAGTGGAAAATGGGGATGAGCTCTGTCACATAACACCACTTATATAAGTTAAAGATACTCTGCCAGGCACAGTGGCTCACACCTGTAATCTCAGCACTTTGGGAGGCCGAGGCGGGTGGATCACCTGAGATCAGGAGTTCAAAACCAGCCTGGCCAACATGGTGAAACCCCGCCTCTACTAAAAATACAAAAATTAGCCGGGCGTGTTGGCGGTCCTTGTAATCCCAGCTACTCAGGAGGCTGAGGCTGGAGGAATCGCTTGAACCCAGGAGGTGGAGGCTGCAGTGAGCAGAGGTCGCATCATTGCACTCTAGCCTGGGTGACAAGAGCGAAACTCCGTCTCAAATAAATGAAAAAACTCCGTCTCAAAAAAAAAAAGGAAAAAAAAAAGGGAGGGCACAGTGGCTCATGCCTGTAATCCCAGCACTTTGGGAGGCCAAGGCAGGCAGATACTTGAAGTCAAAAGTTTGAGACCAGCCTGGCCAACATTGTGAAACCGCCCCATCCCTACTAAAAATACAAAAATTAGCTGGGCATGGTGGTACACGCCTGTAATCCCAGCTACTTGGGAGGCTGAGGCAGGAGAATTACTTGAACCCAGGAGGCGGAGGTTGTAGTGAGCTGAGATCACCCCACTACCCTCCAGCCTGAGTGACAAGAATGAGATTCTGTCTCCAAAAATAGAATGATTAAAGGGATCTAATAAATACACAAACACACAAGAGAGGGGGTCTTGTAGGGACCAGCAAGGACAGGGTGCTATGAACTGAAGATATAAATAATTCAGCTCTACCGCTAAGATCCACCTAGAAAAACAAGTACTTACCATTATACGCATCACTCATCTCAACTGAATCAAAACTAAGAATGCAAAAACTCATGTTCTAAATTTAGAAGTATAAAAACTGCAGCTCATGGGCCAAATTTGGACCTCTGCCTGTTTCCATCTGGCCTGACTGCAGGCTAAGAATGGTTTGTACCTTTTTTTAAGATGCGTGGGGGAAAAGTCAAAGGAGAAATAGTATTTTGTGACACATGAAAATTACATGAAATTCAAATTTCAGTATCCATAATGCTTGAGTGGAACACCGCCAGGCCCATACATTTCCACTGCGTCTGTCCTGATCCCTCTCTACAACAGCAGGGTTGAGTAGCTGTGACAGAGACCATATCACCTGCAAGATCTAAAATGTTTACTATTATGGCCGCGCGCAACGGCTCATACCTGTAATCCCAGCACCTTGGGAAGCCAAGGCAGACGGGTCATTTAAGGTCAGGAGTTCAAGACCAGCCTGGCCAACTTGGTGAAACCCCGTCTCTACTAAAAAAATATAAAAATAAGCCAGGCATGGTGGCACGCTCCTGTAGTCCCAGCTATTCGGGAGGCTGAGGCATGAGAATCTCTTGAACCCAGAGGCAGAGGTTGCAGTGAGCCAAGATCACGCCACTGCACTCCAGCCTGGATGATAGAGCAAGACTCAATCTCGAAAAAATAAATAAATAAAATAAAATAAAAGAATAAAATGCTTACTATCTGCCCCTTTACAGGAAAAGTGTGCTAACCCCCATTGTAAAAGATCCTACAGTGATGCTAGAAATGCCACTGCACTGCGTCATCAGGCCGTTTTCTGTTCCAGGAACACGATCAGGGCCAGCAGAATGCCTGGGAAGGGAAGCGCCTCCTCCACGGCAACGTTCAAGGGACCCCAGCCCACACAGTGACCAAGGCGCTCCCACACAGCTCTCGCAACAACAGTGGCGGGGCTGAGACTGCACCCATGGGATTTCAGAACAAAAAGCCCTTCTCTCTCCACAAAAACAGCGCCACAAAAAGCTGCATAGCAACCATTTCCCTTAGCAAGCAAACTAGGAGCAATTTCTGGTCTCCAAAATTCATATTTAAAAATAAAAACAACCTGGGGCCGAGTGCAGTGGCTCACACCTGTAATCCCAGCACTTTAAGAGGCCAAGGCGGGCAGATCACCTGAGGTCAGGAGTTCGAGACTAGCTTGACCAACATGGAGAAACCCCGTCTCTATTAAAAATACAAAAAAATTAGCCAGGCATGGTGGCATGTGCCTGTAATCCCCAGCTACTCAGGAGGCTGAAGCGGGAGAATCGCTTGAATCTGGGAGGCGGAGGTTGCAGTGAGCCAAGATCATGCCACTGCACTCCAGCCTAGGCAACGAGAGCAAAAAACTCCATCTCAAAAAAAAAAAAAAAAACACCTGGATGTCGGGTTTAATACCTAGGTGGTGGGGTTGATCTGTGTAGCAAACCACCATGGCACACGCTTCCCTATGTAACAAACCTGCACATCCTGCACATGTACCCTGGAACTTAAAACTTGTAGAAAAAAATAACCCAAACCACTATCAGTAAGGACTAGTTAAGTGAATTATCCTATATCCACATATACACACAGGCATTAGAGACAGCAAGGAGAATTTACATGAGCAGACATGGAAATATTAATTGAGAAAAGCAACTGAAAGACATTATTATTCCATTGTTGCTTAAAATATCTTTAGGCCAGGCATGGTGGCTCATGCCTGTAATCCCAGCACTTTGGGAGGCCGAGGTGGGTGGATCACTTGAGGTCAAGAGTTCAAGACCAGCCTGACCAACATGCCAAAACCCAGTGTCTACTCAAAATACAAAAAGTAGCTGGGCATAGTGGCACACACCTGTAGTCCCAGCTACTCAAGAAGCTGAGGCAAGAGAATCGCTTGAACCGGGAAGGCAGCGGTTTCAGTGAGCTGAGATTCTGCCACTGCACTCCAGCCTGGGCGACACAGCAAGACTCCATCTCAATAAACAATTTTTTCATACATTTATACATAAAATGTATTATACGCTACATATGAGCTAAGGAAAATAACCAAGCTGATGTATATTATATACACAACAGTGAGTGGTTGGGATTCAGGAACTTTTATATTCCATGTTATATTATTTTATTGTCTGAATTTTCATTAATATGAATTACTTTGACAATAAGAATGTTAAAAAGTATTAAAAGGGGGAAAATTACTCATGTTGATGGACTTGCAGTTTTTAAGTTGAGAAATGTAGATATCATCTGTTGCCAAACCTAATGAAACTGTCTCACAATTAAAGGTATCAATTTTCTTTTTTAATTATTTTCTAGGCCAGACGCCGGGGCTCACACCTGTAATCCCAGCATTTTGGGAGGTCAAGGAGGATGGATCATTTGAAGTCAGGAGTTCGAGACCAGCCTGGCCAACATGGTGAAACCCAGTCTCTACAAAAAATACAAAAATTAGCCAGCATGGTGGTGCATGCCTGTGGTCCCAGCTACTTGGGAGACTGAGGCTAGAGAATTGCTTGAACCAGGAGGCGGAGGTTGCAGTGAGCCCAGATGGTGATATTGCACTCCATTCTGGGCAACAGAGCAAAACTGTCTAAAATAAATAAATGAATAAATAAAATTTTAAAAGTTTGACAACAAAAAAGAAAAATTTTTAAAAAGTATTTTATAGTTTTCCAAAATGTTTAAATAAGTATGTGTTCATTTTAGA
Organism: Plecturocebus donacophilus; assembly: GCA_004027715.1. Lineage (NCBI taxonomy): Eukaryota > Metazoa > Chordata > Mammalia > Primates > Pitheciidae > Plecturocebus > Plecturocebus donacophilus. The sequence goes on along the minus strand of PVKP010008238.1, from coordinate 51,520 downwards.
ATCAGAAATTGAACTAAGACTTGACAAAATCAGTGGTAATCCATACTATCACAATTATGTAATAACAAAATACACACAAGCAAAAAGACTAGAAAGGTCTATAGCAACATGCGAATGGACATTCCCTCTGGGTGCTAGGTGCTAGGGCTAAGCATAGTTTTTGGGATAATTTTTGCTTCCGTTTTTCTACATATTCCAGGTCTTCTGCCATGAGTATCTTTAAGTTTACAGCATGCTTCTGAACATTTTATTGTGAACAATTTTCAAACATTCAAAGTTGAGGCCGGGCACAGTGGCTCACGCCTGTAATCCCAGCACTTTAGGAGGCCAAGGTGGGTGGACCACCTGAGGTCAGGAGTTGGAGACCAGCCTGGCCAATTTCGTGAAACCCCATCTCTGCTAAAAATACAAAAAAAATTAGCCAGGCATGGTGGCAGTCACCTGTAATCCCAGCTACCTGGGAGGCTGAGGCAGGAGAATCACTTAAACTGGGAGGCTGAGGTTGCAGTGAGCCCAGATTGCGCCGTTGCACTCCAGCCTGGGCAACAAGATCAAGACTCTGTCTCAGATAACAAAACAAGGAGATTCCGCCAAGATGGCCGAATAGGAACAGCTCCAGAGTGCAGTTCCCAGCAAGAGAGATGCAGAAGACGAGCGATCTCCACATTTCCAACCAAGGTACCAGGTTCATTGTACCAGGGACTGGTTAGACAGTGGGTGTAGCCCAAGGAGGGCAAACCAAGGCAGGGCGGGGCACTGCCTCACCCCAGAAGTGCATCTGACCAAAGGATCGGGGACTTTCCCCGCCCCCTGCCCCACACTGCAGTTCAGATACTGTGCTTCTCCCACGGCCTCTGCAACCCACAGACCAGGAGATCCCCGCCAGGCTGAAAAGCGCCGTGAATTATCAGCACACATCTGAGCCAGTGCCTCAGGTTGTCAGCACAGATCTGGGCGGGCATTTTGACTAGCACCAAGAGCGCCTGCAGGACAGAGCTACCTGCTCCCCAGAAAAAGGAGGAGCTGAAAGCAGGGAGACAGGTGATACGGCTGGGTGGGTCCCACCCATGGGTCCCACTCCCACAAAGACCAGCAAACTGAAGCCCTCTCGCTTAAGAGTTTTACAGCCAGCATATCAGTTTGAGCTCGACCTGGGACGATCGAGCTCGTTGAGGAGAAGGGCATCTGCCATTCCTGAGGCAGGTCTAAACCTACCTGTGTAAACAAAATCCAGAGGAAGCTTACACAGCAGCTGGACTGAGTCTGAGAAAAATCTGAGCCCAACAGTGCCTCTGCAGGCAGACAAGGGACAGACTGCCTCCTCCAGTGCCTGCCTGACCCCTGTATAACCAAAAAGACGCCTCATATAAGACAGCTCTGGCTGACACCTGGTGAGTACCCTTCTGGGACAAGCTACCAGAGGAAAAATCAGGTAGTAATCCTTGCTGTTCCTCAACCCACATGGGCAATTCCCAGGCAAGCAAGGTCGAGTGGACCTCCAGCAGTTCTACAGCAGAGGAATCTGACTGTTAGAAGGAAAACTAAAAAACAAAAAGAAATAGCTTCAACATCAATAGAAAGGACATTCACTCAGAGACCCCATTGGAAATCACCAATTTCAAAGATCAAAGGTAGATAAATCCATGAAGATGGGAAGAAACCAGCACAAAAAGGATGAAACCATCAAAGACAAGAACGCCTTGCCCCCACCAAGGGAACACAACTCCTCACCAGCAAGGGAACAAAGCAGGATGGAGAATGAGTTTGATGAACTGACAGAAGCAGGCTTCAGAAGGGTAATAACCAACTTCTCTGAGCTACAGAACATGTTCTAACCCAATACAAAGAAACTAAAAACCTTGAAAAAAGGTTAGATGAAATGCTAACTAGAATAACCAGCCTAGAGACGAACATAAACGACTTGATGGACCTGAAAAACATAACACAAGAACTTCACAAAGCATACACAAGTTTCAATAGCCAAATCGATCAAGCGGAAGAAAGGATATCAGATTGAAGATCAACTCAATGAAATAAAATGAGAAGGAAAGATTAGAGAAAAAAGAGTGAAAAGAAATAAACAAAGCCTCCAAGAAATATGGGATTATGTGAAAAGACCTCATCTACGCTTGATTGGTGTACCTGAATTGACGGGAAGAATGAATCCAAACTGGAAAACACTCTTCAGGATATTATCCTGGAGAACTTCCCAATCTAGCAAGGCAGGCCAATATTCAAATCCAGGAAATACAGAGAACACCACAGAGATATTCCTCAAGAAGAGCAACCCCAAGGCACATAATCATCATATTCACCAGGATTGAAATGAAGGAAAAAATGCTAAGGGCAGCCAGAGAGAAAGGTCAGGTCACCCACAAAGGGAAGCCCATCAGACTTACAGTGGATCTCTTGGCAGAAACCCTACAAGCCAGAAGAGTGGCGCCAATATTCAACATCCTTAAAGAAAAAACTTTCAACCCAGAATTTCATATCTAGCCAAACTAAGCTTCATAAGCAAAGGAGAAATAAAATCCTTTACAGGCAAGCAATTGCTGAGAGATTTCGTCACCACCAGGCTTGCCTTACAAGAGCTTCTGAAGGAAGCACTACACATGGAAAGGAATAACCAGTACCAGCCACTGCAAAAACATACCAATGGTAAAGACCAAGATGCAATGAAGAAACTGTGTCAACTTAATTAGAGAAATTAGATAAGAGAAAAAAAGAGTGGACTGAGTCTGTGACAGTCAAATGGGCAAAACAACCAGCCAATAACAAAATGGCAGGATCAAATTCACACATAACAATATTAACGTTAAATGTAAATGGATTGAATGCCCCAGTCAAAAGACACAGACTGGCAAACAGGATAAAAAGTCAAGATCCATCAGTGTGCTATAGTCAGGAGACACATCTCATGTGCAAAGACACACATAGATTCAAAATAAAGGATGGAAGGATTACCAAGCAAATGGAGAGCAAAAAAAGGCAGGGGCTGCAAGCCTAGTCTCTGATAAAACAGACTTTAAACCAACAAAGATCAAAAGAGACAAAGAAGGACATTACATAATGGTAAAAGGATCAATGCAACAAGAAGAGCTAACTATTCTAAATATATATGCACCCAATATAGGAGCACCCAAATAGGTAAAGCGAGTTCTTAATGACCTACAAAGAGACTTAGACTCCCACACATAATAGTGGGAGACTTTAACACTCCACTGTCAATCTTAGACAGATCAACAAGACAGAAAATCAACAAGGATATCCAGGACTTAAATGCAGATCTGGACCAAGCGAACCTAATACATCTACAGAACTCTCCACCCCAAATCCACAGAATATAAATTCTTCTCAGCACCACATTGTACTTACTCTAAAATTGACCATATAATTGGAAGTAAATCACTCCTCAGCAAATGCAGAAGAACAGAAATCATAACAGTCTCTCAGACCACAGTGCAACCAAATTAGAATTCAAGATTAAGAAACTCACCCAAAACCACACAACATGGAAACTTAACAACTTGCTCCTCAGTGACAACTGGATAAACAATGAAATGAAGGCAGAAACACAGACATTCTTCAAAACCAAGGAGAACAAAGACACAACATACCAGAATCTTTGGGACACATTTAAAGCAGTGTCTAGAGGGAAATTTATAGCAATAAATGCCCACCAGAGAAGCAAGGAAAGATCTAAAATTGATACCCTATTGTCAAAATTGAAAGAGCTAGAGGAGCAAGATCAAACAAATTCAAAAGCTAGCAGAAGACAAAAAATAACTAAGATCAGAGCAGAAGTGAAGGAGATAGACACAAAAAACCCTTCAAAAAAATCAATAAATCAAGGACCTGGTTTTTTGAAGAGATCAACAAAATAGACCACTAGCCAGAATAATAAAAAAGAAAAGAGAGAAGAATCAAAAAGATGCAATAAAAAATGATAAAAGGGATACCACCACCGATTCCACAGAAATATAAACTACCATCAGACATTACTACAAACAACTCTATGCACATAAATCAGTAAACCTGGAAGAAATGGATAAATTCCTGGACACTTGCACCCTCCCAAGCCTAAACCAGGAAGAAGCTGAATCCCTGAATGGACCAATAACAAGGTCTGAAGTCGAGGCAGCAATTAATAGCCTACCAACCAAAAAAAGTCCAGGTCCAGACGGGTTCACAGCTGAATTCTACCTGACGTACAAAGAGGAGCTGGTACTATTTCTTCTGAAAGTATTCCAAACAATACAAAAAGAGGGAATCCTCCCTAACTCATTTTATAAGACCAACATCATCCTGATACCAAAACCTGGCAGAGACACAACTGAAAAATAAAACTTCAAGTCAATATCTATGATGAACATTGATGCAAAAATCTTCAATAAAATACCAACAAACCAAATGCAACACCACGTCAAAAAGCTTATCCATCATGATCAAGTAAGCTTCATCCCAGGGATGCAAGGCTGGTTCAACATACACACATCTATAAACATAATCCATCACATAAACAGAACCAAAGATAAAAATCACATGATCATCTCAATAGATGCAGAGAAGGCCTTTGACAAAATTCAACAGCGCTTTATGACAAAAACTCTCAATAAACTAGGTGTTGATGGAACGTATTTCAAAAGAATAAAAGCTATTTATGACAAACCCACAGCCAATATCGTAATGAATGGGCAAAACTGGAAGCATTCCCTTTGAAAACTGACACTAGACAAGGATGCCCTCTCTCACCATTCCTATTCAATATAGTATTGGAAGTTCCAGCCACAGCAATCAGGCAAGAAAAGAAATAAAGGTTATTCAATTAGGAAAAGAGGAAGTCAAATTGTCTCTATTTGCAGATGGCATGATTGTATATTTAGAAGATCCCACCCTCTCAGCCCAAAATCTCCTTAAGCTGATAAGCAACTTGAGCAAAGTCTCAGGATACAAAATCAATGTGCAGAAATCACAAGCATTCCTGTACACCAATAACAGACAGAGAGCCAAATCATGAGCGAACTCCCATTCACAATTGTTACGAAGAGAATAAAATATCTAGGAATACAACTAACAAAGGATGTGAAGGACCTCTTCAAGGAAAACTACAAACCACTGCTTAAGGTAATAAGAGAGGATACAAACAGATGGAAAAACATTCCATGCTCTTGGTTAGGAAGAATCAATATCGTGAAAATGGCCATACTGCCCAAAGTAATTTATAGATTCAACACTATCCCCATCAAGCTATCATTGACCTTCTTCTCAGAACTGGAAAAAAACCACTTTAAACGTCATATAAAACCAAAAGAGAGCCTGTATCACCAAGACAATCCTAAGCAAAAAGAACAAAGCTGGAGGCATCATGCTACCTGACTTCAAACTACACTACAAGGCTGCAATAATCAAAACAGCATGGTACTGGTACCAAAACAGAGATATAGACCAATGGAACAGAACAGAGGCCTTGGAAGTAACACCACACATCTACAACCATCTGATCTTTGACAACCCTAACAAAAACAAGCAATGAGGAAAGGATTCCCTGTTTAATAAATGGTGTTGGGAAAACTGGCTAGCCATGTGCGGAAAGCTAAAACTGGACCCCTTCCTTATACTTTAAACCAAAATTAACTCCAGATGGATTAAAGATCTAAACATAAGACCTAACACCATAAAAACCCTAGAAGAAAACCTAGGCAAAACCATTCAGGACATAGGCATAGGCAAGGACTTTATTACTAAAACACCAAAAGCAATGGCAACAAAAGCCAAAATCGAAAAATGGGACCTAACTAAACTCCAGGGCTTCTGCACAGCAAAAGAAACAATCATCAGAGTGAACTGGCAACCAACAGAATGGGAAAAAATGTTTGGAATCTACCCATCTGACAAAGGGCTAATAGCCAGAATCTACAAAGAACTAAAGCAGATTTACAAGGAAAAAAAAAATTCAAAAGTGAAAGATATGAACAGACACTTTTCAATAGAAGACATTTATGAGGCCAACAAACATATGAAAAAATGCTCATCATCACTGGTCATTAGGGAAATGCAAATTAAAACCCCATGGAGATACCATCTCACACCAGTTAGAATGGTGATCATTAAAAAATCTGGAGACAACAGATGCTGGAGAGGATGTGGTGAAATAGGAACACTTTTACACTGTTGGTGCAAGTGTAAATTAGTTCAACCATTATGGAAGACAGTGTGGCGATTCCTCAAGGATCTAGAAATAGAAATTCCATTTGACCCAGCAATCCCATTACTGGGTATATACCGAAAGGATTATAAATCATTCTACTATAAGGACACATGCACACGAATGTTCATTGCAGCACAGTTTACAATAGCAAAGACCTGGAACCAACTGAAATGCCCATCGATGATAGACTGGACGGGGAAAATGTGGCACATATACACCATGGAATATTATGCAGCCATCAAAAACAATGAGTTTGTGTCCCATGTAGGGACATGGATGAAGCTGGAAACCATCATTCTCAGCAAACTGACACAGGAACAGAAAACCAAACACTGCATATTCTCACTTATAGGTGGGTGTTGAACAATGGGAATACGTGGGCACAGGGAGGGAAACGTCACATACTAGGATCTGTTGGGGGTTGGGAAGCTAGGGGAGGGACAGCGAGGGGTGGGGAGGGATAACATTGGGAGAAATGGCTGATGTAGGTGACAGGGGGATGGAGACAGCAAACCACCATGGCATGAGTGTACCTATGCAACAATCCTGCAAGATCTGCACATGTACCCCAGAACTTAAAGTACAATTTAAAAAAAACAAGTTGAAGGAAATCTTTTAATGACCATCTGTATACCTGCCACACAGATTGTGTCATTATGTGACTCTATTTGCTTCATCACAAACATTTATCTATTCATTCCCTCTGTACAGTATCTTTTTTTTTTTTTTTTTAATTTAAGAACTAACACGCTGAGGGAGTCCCAGGTGATGTCAGGGCAATGACAACACAGCCAACTCTTGCTGTGTGCTCAAATTCACAGGGTTCCTGACTCCAAGCCTACAGCCTTGGCCGGCAGCTGTGGCTCTCCTACCTGAGCCTGCATGAACTACGGGAGAGGGAGTTGCTGACACGCAGGGTCACCATAGCTTTTTGGCAATTCCCCTCCTCCACCCTCAAGAGCGCGGTGTAAGCGGTCATTGACACCCCTGGAGAATTCTTTCACCTTGGGAGGATGCCCACCTTTGCCTTGGAGGGCCAAGAAACCCATTCACTGGCTGAGCTGTGCGCCAGGCAGCAACCCTAGGCACCTGAGCTCTGTCTGTGACCAGAGCATAGAGATTGTGTTCAGTAGCAGGAGACGAAAGATGTTTAAAAAATACCTTAGCAGGCCGGTGCGGTGGCTCACGCCTGTAATCCCAGCACTTTGGGAGGCTGAGGCGGGCGGATCACCCGAGGTCAGGCGTTTGAGACCAGTCTAGCCAACATGGCAAAACCCCGTCTCTACTAAAAAAATAAAATAAAATAAAAATGAAATAAATTAGCCAGGCATGGTGGTGCGTGCCTGTAGTCCCAGCTACTCGTGAGGCCGATGCAGAAGAATCGCTTGAACCTCGGAGGTGGAGGTTGCAGTGAGCCGAGATCGCGCCACTGCACTCCAGCCGGGGCAACAGAGTGAGACTCCATCTCAAAAAAAAAAA
>PVKP010008238.1:33349-43733 GCA_004027715.1 Plecturocebus donacophilus | reverse complement strand
CGAGGAGCAGCGAGCTGCAGACGCCCCGCTCGGAGGCGGCTGGGGATGGGCCCTGCAGATGGCGAACACATCCGCCAGGGGGAGCAGCCGAACAAAGGCCCCAGCGGGGCGCGTGTCAGCAACAGCAAGGAAGCCCGCAGGCTGGAGTCGGGGGTGAGGGGAGGGCAGGGAGTGGGGACCGGAATGGAACTGAGGGTCAAAGAGAAGCCGCGGGGTGGGTAGACAGCACGGGACCTGGCAGCAGCGCTACGCCTTTGCCTCTGTCACTGGCAGGGGCTACTGCCAGGTTTAGAACACAGGAGACTCAAGATCCAACTTGGGTTTTAATAAGGTCCCTCCGGCTGCTACGTTGAGAAGAGATGAAAGGTAGGGTGCGAGGGAGAAGCAGAGGGTCACCTGCCCAGGGCAGCTAGGAGGCAACTGTGGGGAACCGGGGGTAGGGGCAATGGATGGTAATGGATGCTAGATCTCTTCTGAAGCTGCCCACAGACTGTGCTGACGGAATGAGGTGGGGTGTGAAGGAAAGAGGAGTTAGATGATCCCATGGGGTCTGGACAGAGCAACTGGGAGGCTGGGGTGGGGCTGTTTAGAGACAGAGTAGGCTGGGGGAGAACCGGGCACTCATGCTGGGCAGCGGGTATCCCAACGAGAGGCAGGGACACAGTGCACACATCAGTATGAAGCTCAGGATCATGGTTTAGAACGAGGATCACCTGTGATCCTTATGAGATCAGCTCCTACTGAGCGCTGGAGGCAAAAGCCTGGCTGAAATGTGTTTGAGAGAATGGGGGTGCAGTGGCATGTGCCTGTAGTCCCAGCTACTCAGGAGGCTGAGGCTGGAGGATCACTTGAGCCAGGAGTTCAAGGCCAGCCTGGGAAACATATAAGACCCCATCTCTAAAATTTAAAACAATAATAATAATAAAGAAGAGAAAGAGAGAGAATGGGAGATGAACTGGAGGTAATGTCAGAGAGCACCTGAGCGCCTGAGATTTTCGTCTCACTCTTGAAAGATGAGGGAAACCTGTATGTGGTAGAGACATAATTCAAACCCAGATCAAAGGACATCCAAATCCTGCACACGGTACTGCAATTATAGAAGCTGGTGGGGAGGAGGTGGCCTTTAATGAGGTGTATGGAGACAGGCAAGCAGGTGATAGGGAGGAGCAGGCAGGCAGGGCAGGGGGTTCCACTGTGGTGAATGGGAATATCAGGGTGCTCTCTTGGGGTCTGGTCAGAGGCAGGGTCCCTGGGGTGGAGCCCAAGCCTGGAATTTTTTTTTAAGTTCCCAGGTGATTCTACTGTGTATCCTGACGTGAGAACACAGGAGAAGGGTTGTCTAAAGGGGAGGGGGGAGGAGAAGCCTGAAAAGTTGGGTGGAGATGGGTAGGCATGGCTTATTTCACAGGTGAGGAAACTGGAGCTAAGTGAAGTGATGTCACCTGCCCAGGGCGGCCAGATAGTGGCAGCTAGCTCCTTCCTCCCTCTGCAAAGAGAAAGAAGACAGCCCCGCCCTACAGCGGACTTTAGCCTTCTCCAATCAAGGTTCCCCCACATGCACCCACGCAACCCCGCCACAGTCCAAGACCCCTGGCTCTGGCACTGTGAAGGTCCAGGGAAGACAGTGAGGACGCTTTCAGAATAGTTTTTAATCCAAGGGTTAGAACAAAACAAAAAGAATGTTTTTCTTTCACTCAAAGCTAGGCAGGAAGCATTCCAATCCACCTACGCACCATGTGTCTCAGCAGAGTTTGAGGATTTGGGGTTGTTTATTTCAGGACTACAAAAAATACGGAAAGTGGGATAAAGAACATGAGTGCTCTGTTTTTAAATCAAGATGGATTTAATTTTCAAAAACAGCATAGTGATTACACACCTGGGGCTCTGTGTCCAAATCTGGGCTCTACTGCTTACTAACTGTATCGTCCTGGGCAAGTTACTAATTTCTCCTAGCCTCGGTTTCCTCAGCTGTAAAATGGGGATAGGTACAGCGCCTGATTCGTGGGATTACCATGAGGATCAACTAAGTTAATACCTAAGAAACACTCAGCAAATAGGGCTGGATCCATAGGAGCCATTCAATAACTGGCAGTTTTTACTGCCACCGTTCCCCAGGATGTTGCTGTTATTTTTCATCTGGAAAGGTCACAGACAGCTCTGGGACCAGCTGGAGACACTGGAGGTTGAGAAACTCAGAATGAAACCAATTCTCCATGTGCCCAAAACCACATTCTGTGGTGAGTGTGGAAAGCCCTAACCTCGCCCCTTTCACTTCTGACACCCTGGGGGAAAAGCCTGTGATACAAGGAAAGGCTGAAGCCCAAGGCGGGTGTGTGGAGAGAGGCAAGCTGGGGATAAGAAGACGGGAGGAGAGGGCAGGCAGGGCAGGGGCTTCCAGCTGGGACCTCCCAGTTGGGAGTGTTGGTGCCAAGGTTTTAGGGAAAGAAAAATAACCCTGAGGAGCTAGGTCTCTCTTTTCTGAGGCTGCATTCCCAGAAACAGGGCCCAGCCCACCCCCGAGGGCCTCAACTGAGCCCCTCTGTACTCCATTGCTGTGTGACCTCCAGGGATCACTTCATCTCTCTGAGCAAGGTTTGTGTAAGGAATAATTGAAATAATGGAAGTGAAAGCTGTAAAAGCACTTATGCCTACGAGAGGGTTGAGACCCCATGCCGCAGGCTGGGTGAGGACACAGAGGAGGAGGAGGAGGCCTGGCTGCCCAGATTCCCAGGCTCGGGCACAGAGAGAAGGCGGAGAAGGGATGGACCGCAGCTGGCCTGACACGTTACACTTTCCCTTATTACCACCCTGTGCCCAGGCCTCCTAGCAAGTGGGGGAAAGATCGTGGCAGCTCTGGCAGGCACCAGGCCCAGCCTCAGTAGCCTAAAGGTCTTGGGAATCCTGGAAAAAGAAGCAAAACTCATCCACCCTCCCAGGCTTTGACCACATTCTCCTACAGGGCAAACCTCACCCTCTGGTGAGTCAGAACTGCGCCTTTATTCACCCCCACCACTACCACCAAGCACTACTGGGGGTTTTCACTTGTTACCTTGAATCCTTAGAAGAGCCCAAAGTTACCGATCGAGAAACTGACCTCGGAGATGGGAATTAACTTCCCTAAGGCCTCGCAGCTCTCCAAAAAGCAGCACCAGGATTCCACTGCAGACCTGCCTGAACTGAAAGGTGAGGTTCTTCCCACTGCACCAAGTAATTCACACCAAGGTACTGACATTCAACAACTGTGCTCCCATGGCAAAACCGGCCTCTGCCTCCCCACACTCTCAGCCTGAAATGCCCTTTTGCTGTTCACCTGGAAGATTCCTACTCATCCCTCAAGTTGGGCTCAATGTGTCCACTCCTCAATGTGTCCCCTGAAGCCTCAGCAAAGCAAGTTGCTGCTGTGCCTCCACAGCCAAGCCAGAGCCCTATTATTGGATGACTGTCATTGTTAAGCCTGACCTGTGGAAAGCAGTGATCAGTTTCCATGCCCAGGCTGCCAGCATTCCAAGGGCCAGGATTCCGTCTACTTCACCAGCATCCAGCCTGGCACTTATAATGTCCTCAGCAGAGGTTTATGGCCAGGAGGGATGCACGGCTTCCTCTTCGAGCCCCTCGCAGCCTGTGGCTGAATAAGGATAAAACCCTGCAAGGCCTGAAGCCAAAGTTGCTATTTAAGAAGGGTCCTCTTCTCCTCTCCTCTTCCCTCCCCTTTGCACCTTAACTAGTTCCACAGAGATCCATCAGAACATCAAGCAAACTTAGATCACGGAGCGGTCCATGAAGGAGTTTAGACTCACAGAACACACGCTTATCAATTTCCTCATATTATGGAGCCTCAGTTTCACTTTGCAGTTTCGTCTCCTCGGCAGCAGCAGCTCAACAAGCCACAGATTTGAGGACGGGGCAGGTGGAGGGGTAAAGGCTCCCCACCCGCTCATTCTAGCAAATTTGGGACACAGATAGGAGAGAAATAATCACAGCAGGAGGCATCACAAGCTGAACTAAAGGGCTCAGGAAACTGTGGACACAGCCTCTTCCAGCCCCAGGAGGGTCCCGGGAGCTGCTTCAACAACCACTAACATTTGTCAGACCCAGAAAAAAGCCCATAGCGGGGAGGCAGGAGCTGTCCTTCCCCACTGTAGACAAACAGGAGCAAGTTTTCTGTAGAGGACAGCTTTGTTCTGGGTTTTTGTTTTTGCTTGGGTTTTTTCTGCAGGGGTCTCGCTCTGTCACCCAGGCTGGAGTGCAGTGGCGCAATCATGGCTCACTGCAGGCTTGACCTCCAGGGGTCAAGTGATCTGCCCACCTTGGCCTCTCAAAGTGCTGGAATTACAGGCGTGAGCCACCACATCTGGCCCAAAGGGAATTTCAAAACAATAATAAAACCTACCAAAAGTCGGTCTGCCTTTTATTATTACCACGTGCTGGCCATTTTAAACCATGTCCGTGATAAAATACCACTCCCCGAAAAAACGTCTTATTGGTCTAAATTCTAATTGCTGCAGTTATCATTGAGAGTTAATCATATACATGTGAGCCTTCAATTAGCACATTTTTATTTCTTATTTTTCTAAAACTTTTTTCTTCTACATGGAGGTTAAATCAGAGAACACGCAGTTACAGTCAGTTTCTGAAACACACAGATTCAGCCACAAGTTCTGTTCAGCAATCGGTTCCTAAAGGCTCAGAATAATTTGAACTCATTTGATACAGTTTATGTAGCCAGTCTCTTTGGTCCTACATTTTCCTGTGTTTCAACATAAAATAGCCTGTCTCCCAGTGCCAAAAGAAACTGAAAGAATGATGTTTGAAAGCCTGGGTGATTTTTCACCATTTCTAAAGCCATGGATTAAATAAATGTCAAGCTTCACTATCACTCAGCCATTTTCTCTGATTTTTGCAGAAGAAAAACTTGGGGAATTTTGCCACATAAAACTAAAATGTATGATGAATTGTCTGCTGAAGATTTTGTTGTTGTTGTTTCATTTTTAGAGATGGGGTCTTGCTATATCACCCACGGCAGCTTCAAACTCCTAGGCTCATGTGATCCTCCCACTCTGGCTCCCAAGGTGCTGGGATTACAGTTATGAACCACTGCACCCAGCCTGTCTTAGTGAAAATGTTTCTAATAAGGAAACATTGAAGCTGCTAGAACTGATTAAAGAAAAAAAGACCTAGGCAGTATTGCAATGTCTGGAATTTATAATGAAATGGGATTTTTATAAATCTCTCCCAAACTAATCCTAATGTTTAAGGCTTTTCCTTTGTCTCTCTATTTTTATATGAAAGCAGCTTTTGAATTAAAATTAATAAAAAGTGTTCTTCAACCAACTGTGAGCAAAGACGGACTTGTAAATATAGCTCCCCTGAATACTGAACATTAATATGCAAAAAAGATCAATTTGACTCAATGTCACAGCCAAGTTGTCAGAAGTTTCCAAAACAGAAATTGTAGTGTTATTATTATTCACCACTGATACCAGCCTATATGTAAGAATAAGTTTTTCCTTTTTTCAAAAATACATTAATGTGATTACAACCTACTAAGCCATTACTTTTTCCTGCTTTTGCACTATCACATTTACTTTATTTTTCATTTTTAATTTTTTTACTGTCATGATTACATATATGAGGTTCAATAAAATAAAATGTTCTCTGTGTTTCTTTCTGGACATTATTACTATTCATTGCATGATTATTGCTAAAAAATAATGTCAGATAGAGGAGAAGGATATTAAAACGTGACCACTAGGACGGGTGCGGTGGCTCACGCCTGTAATCCCAGCACTTTGAGGGCCAAGGCGGGCGGATCACAAGGTCAGAAGTTCAAGACCAAGCTGGCCAATACGATAAAACCCCAACTCTACTAGAAGTACAAAAATTAGCTGGGCATGGTGGCGTGCGCCTGTAGCCTAGCTACTCAGGAGGCTGAGGCAGGAGAATCGCTTGAACCCAGGAGGCAAAGATTGCAGTAAGCAGAGATTGCACCACTGCACTCCAGCCTGGACAACAGAGCGAAACTCCATCTCAAAACAAAAAAATAAAACAGTGGGCCACTCCAGGTGTCAAATATGCCAGATACACCCTGACACCAGGCAAAACTCCTTTTTTTTTGGAAATGGAGTGTCACTCTGTTACCCAGGCTGGAGTGCAGTGGCGTGATCTCAGTTCACTGCAACCCCCCATCTCCTGGGTTCAAGTGATTCTCCTGCCTTAGCCTCCGGAGCAGCTGGGACTACAGCTGCTCGCCCCCACGCCGGGCTAATTTTTTGTATTTTTATTAGGGACGGGGTTTCACCATATTGGCCAGGCTGGTCTCAAACTCCTGGCCTCTTTACATGGATTGAGATAATAACAACAGTGAATGATGGTTGAGCACTCAAAATGTGTGCTAGGCGTTGTTCTGGGCATTTCCTGGGTATTAAGCGATACAGTCTTCACTCTGGGAAACAGGGGATTTGAACTTGATCGGGCTCTCACAGCCAGGTGCTTAACACAAGATAGGTCCACCTCCAAATCCCGTCCTCAGAATCCCTCTGCTGCTGTCCGGCTAGGCGGGAGGGAGGCAGTCGCCAAGCACAGTGAGGATTTCCCAAAGAGAAAAGGCTACAGCAAAAAGCCACTGCAGTCTGCCGGCAGGGCTGGTCATGGGATGCGTCAGCTGACACAGCCCCCAAGGCCTGTCCCGGTGTCTGGACGCGGCTCCGGAGGGCAACGCCCTTCGCACTTCTGCGGGCAGACCTGCCCCCCGGCCGCCTCCCTCCCGAGGGTCCCGCCTTCCGCTGGACGCGTTTCAGGCAGGGCGCCCCGACACAGCCCCCGCAAGGACGCGCCGAGACCGCTCCAACCAACAGGTGCGCGCCGACCCGCAGCCGACAGAGGTGTAGGCCCCACGTCCTCCTCTCCCGGAAGCAACAAGTCAGGCTCCGAGACGAGTCCCAGCTCCAAGGGGCTCCCACCACCTCCGCCCCGCCCCGCATGCACTTACGATGGGCGCACGCATCTTCTCTCTCGCGGTGTGGACCCTCAAGGTCAGGCTCGAGTTCGCGGCGTAGGTGTCTGAGGCAGGGGAAGCAGGGATTCACTGTCATTAACAGGAAACTGCGTCCCCAGACCCCGGGGACCGCGGCCTCTGGCGGGGAGAGCGTGCGAGGCGCGCCGCGGACCCCGGGAACAACCACCTGGTTCCCTCTTACAACTTTCTCGCTGGGGCCCAGCGGCCGGCTCGGCCGACTCGTCTACACCCGCCCCACCCAGTTTCATCTCTTCCTAGCGGACGAGGAGCAGCATCCAGGCAGCACCTCGCCCGGCCGCATCAAAGCACCCTTCCAGAAAGACCCGCTCCACCCACCTCGCGGACTCGGAGGCTGCGCGGCCGCGCCAGCAATGGGACCGGGACTAATGGCCGCGGAGGCCCCGCCAGCGTGAGGTCACCTGGCCCCTCCCCGCGCCGCCGGCTAATGAGAGGCTCGCAGAGCGCCCGGCCCCGGCCCCGGGGACCGCTGGACGCCCGCGCCCCTCCCCCCTCCCCGGCACCGCCTCTTCCCGCCTCACCCCTGCCCTGCGCGCCCGGCATCCAGGAGTCGCAGACACTCGACCTCTGCACACGCATCACACTGCAGGATCATGATCAATTTACCTTCGGCTTCGCCCAAGAATGGGCTTATAGATTAAAAACTGAAGGAGTTAAACATTTACCACCGTTGCCTATAGACGGTTTTGAATTAAAGGCATTCAAAAATCAGCAGGTGCAAGAAGATCCCTTTTCTGTTTCTTAAAAGCAGATGAAAATCCCATGATGAAGGACACCTTCCCTATACCAGAAGAAAAAGCAGCATCCTTATCCTTAAAGAGAAGACGTTGAGACGGAAAGATTTCTGTACAGAACTTGTTGAAATAACTTTTTTCATTTCTTACTTTTTTTTTTTTTTTTTTTTTTGAGACAGTCTCACTCCATCACCCAGGCTGGAGTGCAGTGGCGCGATCTCCGCTCACTGCAACCTCCGCCTCCCGGGTTCAAGTGAGTCTCCTGCCTCAGCCTCCCCAGTAGCTGGGACTACAGACATGCACCACCACGCCCAGCTAATTTTTGTATTTTTAGTAGAGATGGGGTTTCACCACGTTGGCCAGGCTGGTCACGAACTCCTGGCCCTAAATGACCCGCCTGCCTCAGCCTCCCAAAGTGCTGGGATTATAGGCGTGAGCCACCGCTGGTAGCCCATTTTGTACTTTTTAATTGACAAAAATTGCATGTATTAGTCACGTACATGTTGTTTTGAAATATGTATACATTGTGGAATAACTAAATCGAGCTAATTAACATATGCATTACCTCACATACTTCTTTTGTGGTAAGAACACAAAACCTCTCAGATAAGTACATTGTTATTTACTATAATCACCATGTTGTGCAATAGATCTAGTGAGCTTATTCCTCCTAACAGAAATTTTGTACACTTTGACCAACATCTTCCCAACTGAGGCAGACAGATCACTTGAGTTCAGTAGTTCAAGACCAGCCTGGCCAACCATGTCTCTACTAAAAATACAAAAATACTGGTGGTGGGTGCCTGTAATCCCATCCCAGCTACTCAGGAGTCTGAGGCAGGAGAATCATTTGAACCGGGGCAGCAGAGGTTGCAGTGAGCTGAGATTGCACCTCTGCACTCCAGCCTGGGCCACAGAGCAAGACTCCATCTAAAAAAAACAAAAGCTAACAAAAAAAAAAAACCTAGCACACCATAGGCATTCCATGAATGAATACATGAATGAAGAATGAATGACCAACACAGGCCCTTCCTCCGCACTGGAATACCACTTCATATGAGCAGAACCAGCTCTTGTTCATCTCTGTATTCCCACCACTCCAGTGCCAGTACTGAGCTTTGCAGTCAGGATGCTTGGACCAAATCCTGACCCTGCTACTTAATTATAGTTTTAGGGCCCAGGCCATGGTTCCTTCTCTGAACCTGTTTGTCTGTAAAATGGGGCCTTGGTAGCCTGGCACAGTAGCTCATGCCTGTAATCCCAGCACTTTGGGAGGCTAAGGCAGGAGAATCACTTGAACCCAGGAGGTGGAGGTTGCAGTGAGCTGACATCGTGCCAGTGCACTCCAGCCTGGGCGATACAGCAAGACTCTGTCTCCAAAAAAAAAAAAAAAAAAAATGGGACATTGGTGATACTGTATAATGTATAAGAATACCTTCCCCGGCCAGACATGGTGGCTCACGTTTGTAATCCCAGCACTTTGGGAGGCCGAGGTGGGTGGATCATGAGTTCAGGAGTTCAAGACCAGCCTGTCCAATACGGTGAAATCCCGTTTCTACTAAAAATTAGCCTGGTGTGGTGGCACACACCTGTAGTTCCAGCTACTCAAGAGGCTGAGGCAGGAGACTTGCTTGAACCTGGGAGGTAGAGGTTTCAGTGAGCCGAGATAGTGCCACTGCACTCCAGCCTGGGCGACAGAGTGAGACTCTTATCTGGAAAAAAAAAAAAAATTCCCCAAAGAGAGAGCAACAAATGAAATGATGCTTGTAAAGTGCTGAGCCCGACATCTGGCATGTGGTAAATCCCCGGACAAGACATGGTGGCTGTTATTAACATGAGAATAGGTATGTGCCCATCAGTATCACATGATCTTCACCAGCTTTCTGACAAGGAGAGTCAGAGGCAATATAAATACCAGAGCTTTATGTGTGTTATCACTCATCAAACAAATTACAGAGCACGCTGAGCCAGTGACTGACTGTAAGGTCATCCAAACCCAGGATGCACAGGTTCAGTTTTGAGGCAGCCAGGCTGACTTCTGCCTTTCCTCACCCTCTGCTTCCAGAAGCACCCAGATGTCACCTCCCTTATCTTTTCTTTTCCTGTCGCTGTGCCAGAAAAAAAGCAAAACAAAACAAAACAAAGCATACTGGGAAGGGGGAGCAGTACTGAGGGCTATTTTCGCTTCTCACACAGTTCTCAAAAGAAGAGCTCTGTAAGAAAGGCCCTAGGACTTACTGAGAAACCGCCTTATGATGCCACACCATCACCAACAAGACAGTCCTTACCACAGCACAGAGTGGGCGGACAAGTGGACTGTGATGCCAGGATCCAAAGTTTCCAGGCATTTCTGCATTTCACAGCTGTGAAACCCCATTCTTCTTGTGACAAGGGGAAACTTTTTTATTTTTTTTTTTGAGACGGAGTCTCGCTCTGTCACCCAGACTGGAGTGCAGTGGTGCAGTCTCAGCTCACTGCAACCTCCGCCTCCCAGGTTCAAGCAATTCTCCTGCCTCAGCCTCCTGAGTAGCTGGGATTACGGGCCCGCGCCACCAAGCCCAGCTAATTTTTGTATTTTTAGTAGAGACAGAGTTTTGCAATGTTGGCCAGGCTGGTC
>PVKP010008238.1:0-33249 GCA_004027715.1 Plecturocebus donacophilus | reverse complement strand
CTGACTCTTTAAGGAGGAATAGCTGAGCAAGAGGGAGAAAATGGCAGAGACTAATTTGGTGTGCAGGCCTAAAAGACCCAGTGGGGAGTCTCAGCAGGTGGGTGACACACAAGAAGGCCAGGGCAGGAGAAAGGGTGTGAGGGTGAGGAGAGAAAGTGAACAGGGAAACTGCATTTTTTTTTTTCTTTTAGTGAAACTGCATTTAAAGGGAAGCTGTTAGCAATGCCTCTTTGCATACAAGGAACAGAATCCACAAATTTCACATGACAACATTCAAAATAGGAGTATGTCTTAGGGAAAAGTGCTCCATCAGCCAGCTGAACACAGGGTTTTCACAGGTGCAAAACATGTAACTATGCCAATTTTGATAGTTTGCTCTGACCAGAGAACTCAGGCTTTTATAAAAGAAAAGTGAAGCATAACCTCCTTCTGAATCCCCTTTGAAACCCAAGTCCTACTGAAGAGGAAAGAGAACAAATAAATCCCTGTTGAAATGCCCTGAAGAGCTTCCACTGCCTAAATGTGCAGCATAACCATCTCTACCTTCTCTTTAAAAAACATTCCAGAAAGCCAGGCACCGCGGCTCATGCCTGTAATCCCAGCACTTTGGGAGGCCGAGGTGGACAGATCACGTGAGGTCAGGAGTTCGAGACCAACCTGGCCAACATGGCAAAACCCCATCTCTACTAAAAGTACAAAAATTAGGTGGGTGTGTGGGTGCCTGTAATCCCAGCCACTCTGGAGGCTGAGACAGGAGGATCATTTGAACCAGGGAGGAGGATCATTTGAACCAGGGAGGCAGGGAGGCGGTGAGCAAGACTCTGTCTCAAAAAAGAAAAGGCCAGGATCACGAGGTCAGGAGTTCGAGACCAGCCTGACCAACTCTCTACTAAAAATGCAAAAATTGGCTGGGCGTGGTGGCACACACCTATAATCTCAGCTACTCAGGAGGCTGAGGCAGGAGAATCGCTTGAATCTGGGAGGTGGAGGTTGCAGTGAGCAGAGATCACACCACTGCACTCCAGCCTGGGCAACAGAGCGAGACTCCATCTATAAATAAATAAATACAATTCCAGAACCTTTAACTTGGGAAATTTCCAGGTTTCCTGTCTCTCATTGTTCAATGGCCCTTGTTAAATGGAATTGGTTAACTGTGGTGGATTATTTGGTGACTCTGTGTGATTATGGTGGAGCTGTCAGTCATAGTACATGGTCATCACTCTGACTACAGATCTGCAACCTAGATCTGCTGGTTATGATGCCTCAGGCCTCAGGCTACAGTGTTGACCATGGAAGGAGTATGACTCAACCAAAACAATTCAGAAGCATTCTTTGGGATGAAGATATACAAATATATTTTCATAGGTAGCTGAAAAAAAAAAAAAGCCTCTTTCCTCAGGGGACATTAAAGTGGATATCAGCCTGGAACCACTGGTGCCTGTACCCCCCTGGGGCATGGAGGAAACCTGCCTGCAACAGCAGATAAATAGGTCACTGAACCCTGAAATAAAAGCCCTGTTGACATTTGAGTTCCTCCAGTGCCTGGTGTCGTCAGTTTTGCCCATATGTCAGTTTTGCCCCTGTATGTCCAATTACAAGAAATGATTTCGATTTATTAGAGTTGGACTTGTCTTTTGCAAAGTGATATATGGTAATCAAAAGCAAGAATGTCAATGAGCCAAAGACAAGACCATTTGCTTGACTGCTCCCCATCCACACAGGACTACATTCCTCATCCTAGTCTTTCCTTCTCCCCAGCTTATGTTGATGAAAGCATCTACGTCGATGGTGGCACCTAAGTTCTGAATCTTTGTTTTCACCATACTCTTCACATCATCAGCCTCTGAGTTTGCCCCTTGCCTGCTAAACTCTGATGAACTCAAGGGCAGCACCTGACACATGATCACAATCAGGGATGGGTAGTTGCATGGACAAAGACTGCTGATCCCACCCAGTGTTTCCAACGAGGGAAGAAATCTTTTTACTGTAGGGCTAAATGGGGTACGTCTAGCTATTAGTCAATATTTGAGAAGTTCAATTCAATCTCCCCACTGTGTCCAAGGTCATCAGTCAAAGAGAAAGCTCTAAGTAGAGCTTTACCTTCACTGCCCCCACCCTTAAAGAGAAACTATTTAATCAGCTGGCTCCAGATGAGACAACCAAATGAAAGTGCTACAAATTCAGAGGTCTTCACAAGTCCACGTTACTGTAAATAAAATTTGCGCTTATTTTTTTAGAGACAGGGTCTTGCTCTGTTGCCCAGGCTGCAGTAGTGACGTGACCGTAGTTCACTGCAACCTCGAACTCCTGGGCTCAAGTGATTATCCTGCCTGAGCTTCCAGAGTAGCTAGGACTACAGGTGCACAAGACCATGCCTGGCTTTTTTATTTTGCAGAGACGGGTAAAAGGTGTCTCCATGTTACCCAAGCTGGTCTCAAATTCCTGGGCTCAAGTGTTCTCCCACCTCAGCCTCCCAGTGTTAGATTACAGAAATAAGCCACCACACCTGGCCCTGGTGCTCACTTTAAAGCAACCCTGCCAACAACAGAGCCTTCTCCAGGAGTATGCTAGTAAGATACTAGTTCAGTACAGAGATACTAGTTTTGCAGGACAGAGAAAGCTAACTCAAACCACATTGCCACTACTTCCTTTGACACGAGGTTATCCAATCAGAAGTCTTATTCACTTTGCCAAGCCAAACTGTTTCACAGAACCTCCCATATTAAAAAAAAGAGAGAGAGAGAGAAAGAAAACACAGATAACATGATGTTGTGATCTTTATTCCATTAAATGATCTTACAAATTGGAGTCAAACAGGAACATGCTTTTAATATACTAATAGCATAATCGCAGACCATTGCACTTTTTAAAAACTATATTAAATTGTAAAGCCACTCAAAGGCAAGGCATCTAGCAGAAAGTACTTTTAACAATCATTTTTTAAAAGAAAAAAAGAAACCTGAGGAAAATTTGTGCATGTACAAGATTAGTATTAACTCCTTTAAGGCTTACATCCATGACAGCATGTACCCAATTAGAAAGCTTTGGAAATCAATGCTACCTTCCCTTGCTCATAAAAATACTACATTTAAACTTGAGTTCTGGCACATGAAATTCCTTCCCAAAGAAAAATGTCTTTCAAAACCTTTCTGTCCTAGATCTGTTTTGCAAAGTTTCTGATATGGGGTAGTTAGGTCACTAATAACAGAAGTTATGATTCTGTCTTCCTTCTTGTTCATTATTTTTATTTGTGGCTTAATGTTTCCCGTATGTGAAAGATTTGGGGGTTCAAGTCACAGTGGTGAATTTTACTTTTTAAAAGAAAAACTAAAAAAATCCTAATTACATCTGTTAGAAAATAGGATACTTGTACATTCGTTTTTCAGAGAAGGCACTAAGACAACGGAGAAAAACAGCTGTAAAGAGCTTAGATAATCCTCTGAATTAGAGGCATCCTTACTACTTCTGAACACAGAAAACACCTGGTGATTGTACCTGGCCAGAGACCACCTATTCTAAACCTCAGGTAAAAAGTGTCCACTTGCCTCCAGACAATAGAGAATTGTACCTTCTCCTTGGTACTCCCCACTCAATGAAGCAGCCTCTCTCTGTGGCCTCTGAACCACTGTTTATAAAAGTGATGATTCCAAGGTCACAGCCCATACCAACTGAGGCAATCTCTAGGGCACAAAACTGGGAATCTGAACGTTTTAAACAAGCCTGCTAGGTAAGTCTTATGCACTCCAAGGTAGATGAGAACCACTACCCAAAACATAGGTACAATAGGACTTACAACATAAGAAAAACAATTCAACTGCAAATGTTCTTTTACAATGAGCTTCTTAATGTAATTTTTAAAAATTAATCACACAAATAGTTTGTATTTTAATAACTGAAGCTTGTCTTCATTATGCCCTTATCCCTTGACTAGAATTTTGTTAGATCAAAAATGTGTCAGTCAGAATGACGCAGCCATGCTGGCACCCTGAGATGGAACATCAAATCATCCTAAATTACATTTCAATAGTTCCAGGGAAGAAAAAAGTTTTATGAAGACTCCCATATGTGACATCATTTTTTAAAAAGAACCTAGGAAAAAATAAAACTATTTGTTTTATTGCTTTTGCCTGGACTTCTTGATTTAATCTACTTTGCTATAACTCATACATACATACTTATTCAAACTCACCCTATCCAAGGCACTTTTTTTTTTTCCTGAGGCAGAGTCTCGCTTGGTAGCCCAGGCTGAAACGCAGTGGTGCAATCTCCACCACTTGCGATCTTCACTGCAACCTCCACCTCCCGGGTACTGGTTCAAGCAATTCTCCTGCCTCAGCCTCCCGAGCAGCTGGGATTACAGGCACGCCAAGGCACCATTTTTATAAGCCAAGCAGAACACTGTGTGTGATCCACTAGTGAAACTGATCACCAGTACAAGGCAGTATTTTTGTTTGTGTCTGTTTGTCCAAAGCACTTTATTTCATGCAAGAGAAAAAATAAAGCAAAACAAGCCCAGGTGCAGTGGCTCTCGCCTGTAATCCCAACACTTTGGAAGGCTGAGGCAGGCAGATTACCGAAGGAGTTGAGACCAGCCTGGTCAACATGGTGAAACCCCATCTCGACTAAAAATACAAAAATAAACAGGGTGTGGTGGCACATGTCTGTAATCCCAGCTACCTGGAAGACTGAGTCAGAAGAATCACTTGAACCCAGGAGGCAGAGGTTGTAGTGAGCCAAGATCACACCACTGCACTTCAGCCTAGGCGACAGAGCAATAGTCCGTCTCAAAAAAAAAAAAAAAAAAAAAAAAAGAATAAAGAGAAACAATATTCAAAGGCAATTTTACTAAATATAAAAGAGATGTTAAAACATAAACCTCCATAAAACATTTCTTGGTATACTATGAATATAAGGCATGACTCAGCCAGGCGGGGTGCCTCATGCCTGCAATCCCAGCACTTTGGGAGGCTGAGTTGGCTGGATCACCTGAGGTCAGGAGTCTGAGACCAGCCTGGCCAACATGGCAAAACCCCGTCTCTACTAAAAATACAAAAATTAGTTGGGCATGGTGGTGTGCACCTGTAGTACCAGCCACTCAGGAAGCTGAGGCAGGAGAATGGCTTGAACCTAGGAGCCAGAGGTTACAGTGAGCCGATGGCACCACTGCACTCCAACCTGGGTGACAGAATGAGACCTCTATCTCAAAAAATAAAATAAAAAAATAAGACATGACTCTGAAGGTGTTTTCTCATCATACATAGTAGTTTGTCTCATTTCATCTACAAGCCAATCTTACAGAAAGATTTCTCAGTGAAAGAATGAAAACTGATTCTATTATTTTTACTATAAGCAGCTCACTGAAATTATTTTTTCAAATTGTCAAAACAATTTCTCCTGAAATATTTTAATAGAAAATTTCAGAAGCTTCTTTTGATATATTCATAGGAATGAGTTCCATATGTTGTTAGGAATGTGCAAAAGTTAAAGCCTGCATGGAAAGTGGCAGAGCAACAAACACTACACAAACACGCACAGTCTTAGCTTCTGAACCACAAGTTAAAGGTGAGAGAAGTAAAAGACACTATTTTTAACCTGGTTATAAATCTCCCCAGGATGATTTATAGCCAGCAATGATAATGCATCTTTTATTGAAAAAGTTGATATAAAATCATCAATTTATTGCTGAGAGAAAAGAGCCCAAAGAAAACTGTGAAGAATGCTCACTGAGAAAACTTTATGAACACTTTCCAGAAGCAGAACTGAGGGGAAAAAAAAAGGTGAGGGAGACTTTCTCTGGATAATTAAACCAAGATGCCTTTATAAGACCAAAACAGAAATGGTGAATTTAAATAGTAACTGAATCAGGATTTCATTAAATCATACATTATCTTTTTTTAAAGTGACCTAATATTTTAGTATTAGAATGAGTTTCTGACACATCACTCCTTCTCATCATTAAAAGTAGGACCACTTTTGACAATTATTCTGAAATCTATAAATTTACTTATAGAATGTATTAAATGCTAAGTATCTCAATATTTATAGAGCCTGCTAATAGGTATGAACTTTCAAAGAGATAAGAGGTCACCTGAAACCTGAAAATGCACCAACATTTCAGAAGCAAGCTTTCAAGTTAACAGTCAAAGCTTAGTATTACTGATAAATGCAAGTAAACAAGCAGAAATTTTTCTAAAGTGTTTACAGCAAGTGAATAAAACATCAAGAACTTCAGGGAAAGATGGCATATAAATATGAATATAATATACTGGGAACTTAAGACTTATAAAACACTTGAGTGGTAAAGTGTCAAAAGAAAATTCTTTTGATAAACAGATTACATGCTAAAAGGGACTTTTTTTCTACCTTTAGTTCATACTTCATGTACATAAAAATTTACACTCAGATCTTACCTTCATGTACATAATTACCTTCATGTATATAAAATTTACACTCTTACTTCTCTCCCATGACAAAAGTTAAATTAGCTCAGAAATTAAGGCTTATATACCTCAATGTTTATATAAATACTTGCAGGCAAGTTTTAAGAAGTTTTAAAATCCACAATAATTCCAAAAGGAAAAGCAACTAACAGATAAAACTTTTTATCTCCTAATCAAGGTAAATAGAAAAAAAAAACTCTTAGATACTTCTAGATATTGTTTATATTGGGTAGGACTTTGGTCCTTACTAAGCCAAAACTATCTTAAAGCTACCAGATTAGCCAAAGTGAAATTAAATAGAAGATGATTCACTAAATAAAATGGGTTAATTTTAGCTTCATTATTAAGAACATTAGACAGGACAGAGAATGCAAATTAACATTCTGAATGAAGACCTTAAATCAGGTTATTTATTAATTGCTAAGCCACATGAAATTAGACATCAATTAAAGGCAGTAATATTTGGTAATATCTTCCCTCTAATCCATAATAAAATTCCATTCTTATGCAGAACTCTCAAAAACAAAACCTCTCAGATGACTATTACAAGAGTTGTGTACAACATACATACATATGTAAACCTACAGTGAACCTGACCAAGGCACAAGTTCAAGTGACTTATCAGAGGTCACACAGTTCATTTAAACTTAGCTTTTTTCTTAAAGTATCTAGCTCATTCCTTTTATTATGAGCCACTCTGGCTTTTCAAGGCACATTTGCCTCTTTTTCTAGAAAGAAGCTACAGGGACCCCCCCCCCCAAAAAAAAATAGACCAAGTTACAACAAAAATGTCAGCCTACTGGGTAAAAAACTCACATTTCAGAGTACGGTATATTTAAATATGATATGATTTTTCCACACTATATGGCAACAGGATTCCCTATTGTAATTTTTTTTAAGAATAATGACATCATTTTCAGTTAGTCTTTAGTTCTGATGTTTCTCCAAGTTTTGTAAACTTTTATAAAAGGAATCCTTCTCGGCCGGGCACAGTAGCTCATGCCTGTAATCCCAGCACTTTGGGAGGCCAAGGTGGGCAGATCACAAGGTCAAGAGATCTAGACCATCCTGGTCAACATGATGAAACCCTGTCTCTACTAAAAATACAAAAAAAATTAGCTGAGTGTGGTGACGCTCACCTGTAGTCCCAGCTACTCGGGAGGCTGAGGCGGGAGAATCACTTGGACCCAGGAGGCGGAGGTTGCAGTAAGCCAAGATCATGCCACTGCACTCCAGCCTGGCAACAGAGCAAGACTCTGTCTCAGAAAAAAAAAAAAAAAAAGGAATCCTTCTCAAAAGAGTAAACTATAAAAGAAATGACAAGTTTCACCCAAAATGGCATCTATGGCATCTTTCATGAGGTTATCCTCCATCCCCTCCCCACTGTGTCTGCAAAACCATGGAATCAATCTTAAAAGGCACTAAGTGGCACATAAAGAACTTAAGAGCTGCATTTCTATTTTTCCTATAGCTTCCTCCCCCATAAAGTGCACAAAGCAGAGTAATATGAAAATAGACACAGGCTTGCATCTATAACAGCAAGGAAAAGAAATGCTTCCAACAGAAATGGAAGTGCATTTAATAATTTGAAACCACAGGAGAGGTCTGCTCATTTATTACAGTGCCATGTTTTAGCTCTTCCTGGATGGTCTCAGATCTGCCTTTCCTCTGTATATGAACCTGTGGCCGTGGCAGAAACCCAGAAGTCAGAAGGGGCTGGTTGTGTTCTTGTTTGATCTTCATGTTAAGATGCTATTGAGCCTTTTTATCCACAGGTGGTCTTCCAACAACTGCATCCCTCATGGCAGCCTGAGTGGAATTACCAATATGAGAAGATGCCTGCAAAAGTCCATTTATTCAATATGTAAGTTAATAAAATACAACACAGCAACAAGAAAGTAAGTCCTTGGAGATAAACTTTCAAAAATCTGTCTCCATCATCAGCATGTTACAGAAAGCAGTGGAATGAAAATGCAGGGATACAGACAGGGAGGCTGTGGCAGCAGCTAATGCCCAAGAGAGTAAGGGAACCTGTGCTCTGTGACTGGGGTAGGATAGGCAGCTCCTGTGGCTTCACAAGCTGCTAGACTAACTCATCTGTTTATGTTACTCAGAAAACAAATGTATCCTCTCAAAGACCTTGGACATGGACACTGACCATGTCCATGTCCAAGAACTACTGGGTTAGTCAGGGGTGGTGGCACTCGCCTGTAACACCAGCTGCTTGGGAGGCTGAGGCAGGAGGATCACTTGAGCCCAGGAGTTTTAAGTTACAGTGAGCTAAAATACCAGCTTGGGTGACAGATCAAGACCTCGTCTCTAAAAAAACCTTTTACAGGCTGGGTGCAGTGGCTCACGCCTGTAATCCCAGCACTTTGGGAGGCTGAGGCGGGTGGATCATCTGAGGTCAGGAGTTCACGACCAGCTTGGTCAAGATGGTGAAACCCTGTCTCTACTAAATATACAAAAATTAGCTGGACGTGGTGGCAGGCACCTGTAATCCCAGCTACTCAGGAGGCTTAGGCAGGAGAATCACTTGAACCCAGAAGGGGGAGGTTGCAGTGAACTGAGACCGTGCCACCGCACTCTAGCCTGGGCAACAAAGACAGACTTCATCTCAAAAACAAAAAACAAAAAAAAAACAAAAAAACAAATATTAATATCCAAAAAGGATAATAAAACATAAAGTTTATCAGGAAAAAACGGCCAAGGGAGTGGCCATTGCTCATGTCTTTGCCATGAAATTCTTCTAAACAAGGTATTTTACAACACAAGCACAAATATCTGCCCATTATCAACCCTCAGGCTCTCCAGCAGCACCACTTACCTGCTCCAACACATATGCAGCACCAAAATCAATAGCTCCGCCCAGCTCGCGATACTGACCAGAATACCTAATGTAGCCCCAGGTGAGGAGCGCTATTAACAGCAATCCAACCATACAGTTGAACAGCTGGGCTACAACCCCAAGACCTACGAAGCCAGTGAGGCCTGAGGCTATGTACAAAGCCACAATGCCCGTGAACAGCACTGCAGGGGTTCGGAAGGTGCTGAAGACGTTCTTGCTACCATTGTGCTTGCAGAAGTTCTCATATAATTCCTTGATTTCCTCCTCCAGCTCCTGCTGGTAACGAAAACTGAAATCCTTCCCACCCATCTTCTTGGTCTTCTTAAAATGGTCCAGAGCAAGTTGTTTGAATTCACAGTGCTTCTCCTCTAGAATGTCTGGAGATAAGTAAGGTTTCTCTCCCCCACAAACCTAAAGAGAACAAAGACACAATATGTTAAAAGATCTCTTCAAAAACAAGCGCCAAATAAAACATGAAAAGATAATAAGTGATAGAATGTTTTAAGATGTTAACAAGATATTAAAATCAATTAACTTTTAAAAGATGACTAAGACCAATAAAATCTAGTTTCACTTCCTCTGCAAAGCACACTTAAATAACCGGGATGATAATATTCATCGGAAAGAGCAGTGACACTGAGACAGGCGCAGTGGCTCACGTCTGTAATCCCAGCAAATCTGGGAGGCAAAGGCAGGTGGATCACTTGAGGTCAGGAGTTTGAAATCAGCCCGGACAACATGGTGAAACCCTGTCTCTACTAAAAATACAAAAAAATTAGCTGGCTGTGGTGGCAAGCACCTGTAATCCCAGCTAATCAGGAGGCTGAGGCAGGAGAATCGCTTGAACCTGGGAGGTGGAGGTTGCAGTGAGCCAAGATTGCACCACTGCACTCCAGCCTGGGTGACAGAGTGAGACTCCGCCTCAAAAAAACAAAAACTAAACTAAACAAAAAAAGAAATGGTAATAATTAGACGGCCCCCATTACCAGGACAACCTGAGTATAGCTTTGTTGCCTCATCACTTGAAGACACATTAAGTAGGATCAAGTTGGGCTTTTGAAGTCAGCAACAATGCCCAGGTTATAGATATTTCAGAATAAGGTATATGTCCTACATACCTCTTCCATGTTGTTATAATAAATGTCCTTGGCAGAGGCTGCAGCTGCTAAGTTGTTGGCTTCAGCAGTGGCCTTTTAAGAGAGGAAAATGTGAAATATAAGTCCTTCCTCTTATAACATTCTTCCACAAATAACCTAATACAAAAATCTTCTCCACTCCCCATTCTTCCTTTTTTATTAACTTTCTATTGTTTTAGATTTCCATATAGTTCAACTGATGAAATAAAATACACTTTTTCTGGCCGGGTGCGGTGGTCCACACCTGTAATCCCAGCACTTTGGGAGGCCAAGGTGGGCAGATCACTTGAGGTCAGGAGTTTGAGACCAGCCTGGCCAACATGGTGAAACCCCGTTTCTACTAAAAATACAAAACTTAGCCAGGTATGGTAGCACACGCCTGTAATCCCAGCTACTCAGGAGGCTGAGGCACACAAATTGCCTCAACCTAGAAGGCCAAGGTTACAGTGAGCCAAGATCGTGTCACTGCACTCCAGCCTGGGCGAAAGAGTGAGACTGTCTCAAAAAAAAAAAAAAATACACTTTTTTCTGCCAAATTCTCTACCAAAAAAAAAAAAATGGTAGAAGTTCATATACATAAAAATATATATTCTTATACATAAGAATCTTTAGCAAATATTAAATCTCCAAAATTCAAGGAAAATATTATTTCCTTTGCTTCAATTTTATTTTTTAATTTTATTTATTTTTTTGAGACAGAGTCTCATTCTGTCACCCAGGCTGGAGTGCAGTGGTGATCTCAGCCCACGGCAACCTTCCCCTCCTGAGTGCAAGCCATTCTCCCGCCAGTATGTTTGGCTAACTTTTTAAGTTTTTGTTTTGTAGAGATAGAGTCTCCCTATATTGCCCAAGATGGTCTTGAACTCCCAGGCTCAAGTAATCCGCCCACCTTGGCTCCCAAATTGCTGGGATTACGGGCATAAGCCACTGCACCTGGCTCCACTGCTTCAACTTTAAGAAACAGATGTGAGTCAAAAAAAAGAAAGAAGAAGAAAAAGCTGGGTGTGGAGTCTCATGCCTGTAATCTCAGCAATTTGAGAGGCTGAAGCGAGAGGATTACTTCAGCTGAGGAATTCAATACCAGCCTGCTCAACACAGCTAGATCCTGTCTCTATTTAAAAAAAAAAAAGGAAAAAATTATTTGCAATGTCAATCCCAGACTCTAGCTCCCTTTATGAAAATGTTCTGCTACAAAAGAAATCAACATTTGGCAATAAATGCCCTTATGTTCAGCATATGAAGTCAAAAATTATATGTTTTAACTGAATGACATTCTAGTTATAAATTAAAAACCTGATAAGTAAATAGTAAATAGATATGTCAGGACACGCTCCACTAAAATAGACAACAGGTCGGGCACGGTGGCTCACATCTGTAATCCTAGCACTTTGGGAGGCTCAGGTGGGCAGATCGCCTGAACCAAGTTTGAGACCAGCCTGGGCAACATAGCAAGACCACATCTCTACTTTTTTTTATTTAAAAAAATTATAGCCAGGCACAGTAGCTCACACCTATAATCCCAGCACTTTGGCAGGTCAAGACGGTAGATTGCTTGAGTCCAGGAGTTTGAGACCAGCCTGGGCAACATGGCTAAACTTGTCTCTACTAAAAATACAAAAACTAGCCAGGCATGATGGAGCACACCTATAATCCCATCTACTCTTGAGGCTGAGGCCCTAGAATTGCTTGAACCCGGGAGGTGAAGGTTGCAATGAGCCGAGATCATGCCACTGCACTCCAGCCTGGGGAAGAGTGAGGCTCTGTCTCAAAACATAAATTATAAATTATATAAAAATTTTTAAAATAAACAACAGATGACAGGAAATTGCTTGTCTAACATAGTGGGTATGTTTCACCCAGGTATAATAAACTGTGTTTCCCAAAGTGTGTTTGGTGAAAAGACCAGGCCCAGTGAGGAGAGGCCATTTTGTTTTAAATGTACCACCATGAAAACAACTGAACTAGAAGGTCGCCACACTACTGCAAAATGTGCTAAAAAAAATTTAACAGACCTCAGCAGAATGAAAAAGGAGAAAAAGTGCATTCTCTTCTTAAAGAACTCTGCTTATTGTATACAGGTCAACTCAAGTAATTAGAGTAGCATTTAGGATGTCAAATCATTGTTTACCTGAAGCATGGACTTGGGGTGAGGCAGATCTTCTCCTTGATAAATTTTAATATATGCCTTAAAATATAAACATAAAAACTGCTATAAAAATGTTACTCAGTCATATCTTACTCATATTTAATTTTTAGAAAGTGACCATACGACTGCATTTTCCTAAAGACTTAGAACAACCAGGAATTAGCAAAAACACACCACACACCTTTGAGTGCACGTTAGCATTTTTAGTTAACTAAAAATGTTCTCAAGCAGCACAAGCCTACAGAGGCTAGGATTTCATCCAGCTCCCCATGCACGCTGGCCTCACCGCTACCTGTGGGCAGAGTGACCATCCGCCTTGAGGCAGTCATGTCACATCTAGGTGCCGTCTCCTCCTACTCACAGCAACTTCCTAACCACCTCCTGTCCACACCATCTTCCTTGAGGAACAATCTTCCTTTAGTCACAGTTAATTGCTCCTCTAAGAGAGTGCAAAGAACATCCATTTGGTTTTTAGACCGATACTGCCACCCAATGGCCCACTCCTGGAAGGACACTGAGGTCTCTGAAAATGCATCTCACTGTCTCCCCCAGAAAACTTTCTCTTAAGTTTCAAAATATTTAAATTCAAGTTGATTTACAAGTTAGATTAGCTTTACCAAAAATCAAACATTTTAATAATTAAAACCCATATTTACCTTAAAATACTCCAGTAGTCCCCGACAGGTGACCTTTGAGCCATTGATCTCCTTTTCCATTAACTTAGATGGGTTTAATACATATGGTATCAGTACCTGTAATTGCTCTTTGAATTCACCAGCAATATCTGTTCACAGGACCACAGAGAAGGAAAAAATAAGCCAAACAGCCTTATTCAACCAAGGTGAACACACAATGCAGTCTTCCCAGTCTAATTCTTTTAACATTGGTTATTGAAAGTGGGAGAAAAGCTGGGTGTGGTGGCTCAGGCCTGTAATCCCAGCACTTGGAGGCCAAGGCAGATGGATCGCCTAAGGTCAGGAATTTGAGACCAGCCTGACAAACATGGTGAAACCCCGTCTTTACTAAAACTACAAAAACTAGCCAGGCGTGGTGGCAGGTGCCTGTAATCCTAGCTACTCAGGAGGCTGAGGCGGGATAATCACATGAACCCGGGAGGTGGAAGCTGCAGTGAGCTGAGATCCCACCATTGCACTCCAGCTTGGGCAATGAGAGTAAAACTCTGTCTCAAAAAAAAAAAAAAGAAAGAAAGAAAGAAAAGAAAGTGGGAGAGAAGGGGTCCCCGACTATGGGGCTTTTTTTGGTTTTGTGGAGTTTTTGTTTGTTTGTTTTTGAGACTAAGTCTCACTCTGTCGCCAGGCTGGAGTGCAGTGGTGTGATCTTGGCTCACTGCAACCTCCACCTCCCAGGTTCATGAGATTCTCCTGCCTTGGTCTCCCAAGTATCAGGGACTACATGCACACATCACCACACTGGGCTGATTTTTGTATTTTTAGTAGAGATGGGGTGGTTTTACCATGTTGGCCAGGGTGGTCTCAATCTCTTGACCTCGTGATCCACCCGCCTCGGCCTCCCAAAGTGCTGAGATTACAGGTGTGAGCCACTGTGCCCAACCTCCAGACTATGTTTTGACACTTTCTGGCTATGACCAAGTTGCTGATAGGTCTCTGTCCCAATGTACCTTCATTTTTCTCCTTCCCCACTGTAGTAGAAAGTCTTCTCTAATTCAAAATAGAATACTATATGCAGAATATCCTTTGTGATATCCGATCTGCTCCCTAGCCTTTTAAGAAATTTCACTTTTTAAAGAATTTCATTAACAAGGTCTTCAACAAGTCAATCTTCAACCTCTCAAGTTGTCTCAGTCCTTTGCAACACCCTCACACTACTCCTTTAAATTGATAAGAAATCACTGGTCATCCATTTGATTTATTCTTGTTAATTTTTTTAATGTTAAAAGAAGAAGTACCTGTGCCTCATTATATTTATTTTCTATTATCTCCTCAGAGACCCTCTGGACCACCCCAAAATGAAAAGACCACTAATTAAAGAAAGGTGACAGATTCTCTGCAGCTTCTACAAGGTTCCCATGGAGGGATCAGGAGAGCCACTAAACAGAGCTCTTTTCTCAAAGTAAGAATTACTAGCTGGTCCAATTACGAAGACACAGGAGAATTAAAATACAGAAAAGCTGATGTACATAATCTCCTAACATCTTCTTGGGTTCCCAACTATCAATGAACAAAAGCAGGTAGGAGCCCACATCAAAGTAAGAACTCTTCAATACTCCACCAACCTGACTATAATATGAAAAATGAAACTGTAAAATTTCAAGAAAAAAGTAGAAAAAATACTTTATAACCGTGAAAAAGTATAAAAGTGTACATAATAGGCCATCCGTACACATTCGCATTCGCTTTCATATACTAAAGAAACTCTGAAAGCCAACAAAAATGGAAAAGAGACTTTTCACTGAGTATTTTTTAATCCTTTTTAAAATTCTAAACAGGTGAATGTATTATATATCCAAAAAAATCTTTTTGTATGCTTTCAATTTCTACCACACTGAAAGATGGATTGTTTCAAAAATACCTCACACAAGAAGTAGCAGGATCCAGGTGCTATACTTGCCACTTTAACAAGCCGTACAGACCCTATGCTACTCATGTTTCTGTGAAGGCTACAGCAAAATAGTAGATTCAAAATCAGAATAGACAAGAACTATCTCATAACAGAAACAACCTCTAATGATGTCAAAGGAGACTGTGCCCTACAAACCCCCCTGTGTAATTTACAACTAACCAACTCAGTAGTTACTGTATTAGGTCTCCTGTGGCAGTAAATAGGAAGATGACAATTTTCTTTATGCTGACAACACAGTCATCCTGTGTCTGATGAAAAATTCTCAAAAAGCAGCTATTCTAGGCCTAGCATGGTGGCTCACACCTGTAAGACCAGCACCTTGGGAGGCCAAGGTGGGCAGATTGCTTGAGGCCAGAAGTTCAAGACCAGCCTGGCCAACATGGTAAAACCCCATTTCCACCAAAAATAAAAAATTAGCCAGGCGTGGTAGTGCACTTTTGTAATTCCAGCTACTTGGGAGGATGAGGCACGAGAATTGCTTGAGCCCGAGAGGCGGTGAGCTGAGATCATGCCACTGCATACGAGCTGGGGCAACAGAATGAAGACAAGACTTTGTATCAAAAAAACAAAACAAAACAAAACAAACAAAAAAACAGCAGCTATTCTAGATAATTACTGCAAGAAGTAGCAGCTCAGCATCAGTTACATCAAAACTAAGATCATGTTTGGCAGGCATCTACCTCTAAATAAGTGGTCAATCTTTAAAAATAAAACCACTAAAATAATTCCTAAAGTATCTGGGGGAACATTTGCAGAAATAGTTTCAGAATGTAGTTCTTATGAAATTTAAATGTTCTACAAAAATTACATAAGTTCCTTTTATGGATTAGCCCTAACAACCTCAGGCTAATGTCTTTTCCAAGTCACATGGAACAGGACTGCAAAATCTCAACCATGTAACTGTACAGGTATATATCTGAGAAAATATAATGTCTACCTTTTTCTTTCAATTCTGAAAACTACATCAGCTCTAACAGGTCTCCTACAGTAAAGTGTGTGTGGTTCTCAAGCTAGCACTTGCCAAATACAAATCACCTGCTATTTGCAATTTAGCATCCAATTTACTCTTCACTCAAAACTCTTCAATATCTTGGTTAAGAGGTTCCCTAAAATTATAAAACATCCATCTCCAAATCTAAAATGTACATAAACTTTTGCATAGCTAGTAAGAATTCTTCATGAACAATCCTGATAACTGTAGTTCCTTAAATAAACACAGAGGGCAGGCTTTTAACATATTTTTTAAGTGAGGCAAAAAAGCAAATTTTTATTTTTCAAATCTTTCCCTTTAAAAAAGTACTGGCTAGGTGTGGTGGCTCGTGCCAGTAATTTCAACACTTTGAGAAGCTAAGGTGAGAGGATCACTTAAGGTCAAGAGTTCAAGACCAGCCCGGGTAACATAGGGAGACCCTATCTCTACAAAACAATAAAAAAATTAGCCAGGCATAGTAGTGCATGCCTGTAGTCCCAGCTACTGGGGAGGCTAAGGTGGGAGGATCACTTGAGACTGGGAGTTGGAGGCTACAGTGAGCTATGATCATGTCACTGCACTCCAGCCTGGGCAACAGAGCAAGACCTTGTCTCTAAAATAAATAAGTAAATAAAAATTTAAAACTACTTATTGTTTTTAATTAATAGAAGCATACCACATATACTACTCCACAATCTTTCTATGTTTAATAATATATCACAGACATCTTTCTACATAAAGACACATAGATTCATCTATCTACCTTTTCTTTTTTTTTTTTGAGACAGAGTCTTGCTCTGTCACCCAGACTGGAGTGCAGTGACACAATCTTGGCTCACTGCAACCTCTGCCTCCCAGTTTCAAGCAATTCCCCTGCCTCAACCTCCCAAGTAGCTGGGACTACAGGCACATGCCACCATGCTCGGCAAATTTTTTGTATTTTAGTAGCGACAGGGTTTCACCATGTTGGCCAAGATGGTCTCCATCTCCTGCCCTCGTGATCTGCCCGACTCGGCCTCTCCAAGTGGTGCTGGGATTACAGGTGTGAGCCACCACGCCCTGCCCTTATCCTTTTTAATGACTGCATTTTATTCCTTTGGGCAGATGTACCTTAATTTTTTTTTTTTTTTTTTTAGATAGGATCTCACTCTGTCACCCAGGCTAAAGTGCAGTGGTGCAGTCGCAGCTCACTGCAGCCTTGACCTCTTGGGCTCAAGCAATCCTACCTCGGCCTTCCAAGTAACTGGGATTACAGGGGTACACCACCATGTCCAGCTAGTATTTTTTTTTTTTTAGAGATGGAGTCTCCCTATGTTGCCAAGGCTGAGGTGTACCATAATCTAAACAACTCCTCATAAATACACTTTTGGGTTGGTTACAGTTATACTCTATGATAATAATGCTACCATAGTATACATTTTTTTTTTTGAGACGGAGTTTCGCTCTTATCACCCAGGCTGGAGTGCAATGGCACAATCTTGGTTCACTACAACCTCTGCCTCCCAGGTTCAAGTGATTCTCCTGCCTCAGCCTCCTGAGTAGCTGGGATTACAGGTGCCCACCACCACACCCACCTAATTTTTGTAATTTTAATAGAGATGGGGTTTCACCATATTGGCCAGGCTGGTCTCAAACTGCTGACCTCAGGTGATTTGGCCACCTCAGCCTCCCAAAGTGCTGGGATTACAGGCATGAGCCACTGTGCCCAGTCTACATATTTTTATCCACTTATTTAAACATATTTTTGGATAAACTCCCAGAAGTGGGCTAGTGGATCAAAGTATGTGAACATTCTGAATTCTGATACTGCCACATTACAATCCATAAAGACTGTAATTTATTACCAATGCTTTTGTGCTTTCTTGATTATTGTGATGCTACATATATTTTCATTAATATATAATGACCATTTGTACTTCTTCTTTTTGTACTTGCTTTTTCATGTAAGAAAGGAAAATTAAGGCCTTACGAGTGCAATAGTTTTATCTTGATGAGGAAACCAAATAGTACTCAAGTAGGAGACTAAAGATTGCTCATACAGAATTTGTTCCCTATCTTATAAAGGTAATATATAAATGAAACTTGACACACTTAATATTTAATGATTAAATCATTCATAATCTATATATATGTACAGTGAGTTGAACAGCATCCCCCTCCCCAACAAAATGCAGGTCCACCCGGAACTTCAGAAAATCTTATTTGGAAACAGTCTTGCAAATGCAATTAGCTAAGAGGAGGTCATACTGGATTGAGGTGGGCCCTAAATCCAAAGACTGGTGTGCTGACATGAAGAAGAGAGAACACACAACGAAGTCGGTCATGTGATAACAAAGGATTTAGAGGCAACTCAAGGTAGGTCAAGGAATGTCAAGGGCTGCTGGCAACTTTCAGAAGCTAGAAGAGTGTGTGAGACAGGTTCTCCTTTCAGAGTCTCCTGGTAGAACCAACCATAATTTTGGATTTCTGGTCCCCTGACTTGTGAGACAATAAATTTCTGTTGTCTTAAGCCACCTAGTTTGTGTTAATTTGTGAAAGATAGCCACAGGAAATTAATACAGCCAAAAGTGACACAACATTTCAAAAGCCAGGTTACTGAACTTTTAAAAAACTCTGCCTACTCCCTGAATGATAAAAATGAAAATTAACTTCAAAATAATGCACTGGAATGTTAAAATTGAAACTATGGAAGAATGCCATTTGCGTGTGTTTACACTGGATAATCACTAGGAGGCACTCTAATTCACCCTCCCCTAACACCTCCATTTAAGAATTCCACTGGACACATTCCCTATCAGTGATGAACAAATCTGAGTTCAGGTTGGTAAAAGTACAACTAATAATGGAGCCTTATGATCCTAAACAACATATTACCTAGAGACCTACACAACTTTCTCTCCCTAATCAGCTCTGAAAACTCCCTTGAAACTGCTTTTCAGGTCCAGTGCTTGCCAAGCAGATTTATCTCCCAAAGCAATTATCTTAGATTCAATTGCCATGAAACAGGCCAGGGAAGTCTCCTCCTCAGGAGAGCTGCCAACCACATAAAAATGTCAGAGAAGTGACAAATAAAAGGTAAAAGTTAAATATCATTAACCAGGTTCTTTGCAATATTAAGACTGGCTGGAATAAAAATCTTGAGTTGAACATTCATTTTCTTGGATCAACTGGATCAAATAGGTTGAAAATGATGCATTTTATATTTAATATGAGGCTATGAAACCCTTTCACTTCAAAGTAACTAAACAGTAACCTCTGAATGATTTCTTCCATATAACAGAAGAACCCTTATTTTAGCCCAATATGGGTTTGAAGCAACAAGAACTTAGATGTAAATCTATGCCTCACCACTTACTCACTTACTAGCTGAGCACTTTGAGAAGTTACTTAACTTTCCTCCTTTACCTTAACTATTTTTGCTATTTTCCTCACCTATAAGGAAATGACATCAACTTCATGGAATTACTGGGAGCATAAGTATCCAAGTACCTAGCATAGTGTTGCAAACATTACCAGGAATCTGAGAGATTCGGATAAGCTTATTAACAAGCGCTCAGTTTAACATATGTGTAAGTTAAGGGCCAGCCATTTAATGACTCAAGGCCTTAATGAAAAAAGGAACAAAAATAAGATAATGGAGCCCAAGAGTCCCAACTACGATTCATCTCACCTACCATTTAGTTAGCACTTCCTGACATTAGCACATGACCCAGCGTCAGGTTTTGCTATAATCACAAATAAGATGAAAATAATAGCTTTGTCATGCATCATGCTGCCTTCCCTTGGGAAGTTAATTTCACTTAATATTAGCTGACTAATGTCTGGTCTTCCTTTATTTAGCATTTGTATCTCTTGTAAATCAAGAACCATAACGAGTCTCTTAGAAAGACTACTAATGGATATTAACACCACCATTTCAGATGGAGAAGTCAAGGTAAACTAATTCTGATGGTCACAGTAAGTCAGGAGTAAAATCTGAACTAGACTTTAAATACTACACTATGAGATCACACCATTTTTCTTAGGCATTCACTTGATTTGTAAGTGATACATTATTTTTAATTCCAAAGTTCAAATCATATGTTTAAAATAACAACATCTATAACACACCTTTTAATTTCCCATCAAAGTCAGGGCTTGTGGCCACCTGGAGTCCTGGATGTGGTAAGAGAAAGCAGGTGACATCAGAGAAACATGAGTGAATGTGATTTCGAACATTTTGAATTTCTTCGTGTTGATGCTCCTTCACCTATCAATGAAGACCAACAATTTACCAAACAAAAATCATTTGGTTTTCTTCACTAGGGACAACTAGTATAAGGACAAAGGAAAGAAGACTTCTCAACTCTGAGGGATCACAGTCGCCAAACGAGAAAACTCAGAACCTTAGGAAGCAACAAACACATAAATCTGATTACCTATGGCTTGACTCCTATAGCTAACAAACAGGTGCAGAAGAGTTCCTTTAAAAGGAGTATTGCACAATACTTAGGAAGAACAAGGGACAGTTTGTGGGGATGAAGGAGCATCTAACCAATTAGCAGAGACAGACAAAAGACTCCTGTGTTTTGGTTTGGGAGAACAGGTTAGGCCTGTTTATTGTTTATGCCAAAATAAGTAAAATTTTTGAATCAGAATAACATAACTAAAATTCTGAGTGTGACTTCTAAAGGCACATATAGAACTTGGTTTAAAATGTAAAATGGAAATTATAATCAAAGCTTGGGCATCTGCCCAGAATTTTCTTCTACAGTCCCTGTGTATTGTATAGACAGGGTCATTAATCTTATCAGGAATAAATAATATTAGCTTCTGTTAAGATTCATATACAGTTAATGTACTCAATATCATTTTCAATAACTGCTTTAAATACAATAGCCAAAGGTAAATGAGAAAACCATCACTACTTTTAGATAATTCCTCAGAAGATTATAGTCCCACTGACCTGTAAACGCTTATCCAAAAATGCCATTCCTCCTTGTAGTCCATAGCTGTATTCATAAGGGAAACTCCAATCTCTAACCAAAAACATCAGTGTCTATTTAAGAAAAGAGGAGAACATATCTGAACAATGCATGAACACATTTTCAAGAGAACAACTGCAATACATCTTTGCATAATGCCAGCTTCTACAAACGGGGTAAAGATATGTACTGAAGGATGGATTGATTGATTAAGAGAATGGGTCTTGCTCTGTCACTAAGGCTAGCAGTGGCACAATCATAGCTCATTGTAGCCTGGAATTCCTGGGCTGAAGTGATCCTTCCACATCAGCCTCCCGAATAGTCAGGACTACAGGCACATGCCACTACATCTTGCTTATTTTTTAATTTTTTTGTGGAGACAAGGTCTTGCTCTGTTGCTCAGGCTGGTCTTGAACTCCTGGCCTCAAGCAATCCTCTGGCCTTGCCTCCCAAAGTGCCGAGATTACGGGTGTGAGCCACCACATCCAGCCAGATTTATCTATTCTGTAATGTCTTAGAAGTTTTACAAACACTGGAAGGACATGTTTAAGACAAACATGAGGTCAATAAAACCTATCTGCTATTTTTGTTCCCACAGGTTAGTAGGAACAAAAGGAAGATATTAATGAGAATGGTAAATTTGGGGCTCTGCCTTAAAGACATCTATGGGGAATATAGTAAAGGACAAAAGAGAAAACCTATGGCACCGGCTAATTATAAAATCGAATCTGCAGCAAGATGAAGTGGCTCACGCCTGTAATCCCAGAACTTTGGGAAGTCAAGTGGGGGTGAATGACTTGAGGTCAGGAGTTCGAGGCCAGCCTGGCCAACATGGTAAAAACCCATTTCTACTAAAAATACAAAAATTAGCTGGGCATGGTGGCAATCCCAGCTATTCAGGAGGCTGAGGCAGGAGAATCGCTTGAACCTGGGAGGCGGAGGTTGCAGTCAAGATCATGCCAGCCTGAGCAACAGAGTGAGACTCCATCTCAAAAAAAAAAAATCAGATCTGCTTTTAGTATTAGAAAGGAAGGCCAGGCATGGTGGCTTATGTCTATAATCCCTTCACCTTGGGAGGCCTAGGCAGGCGGATCACCTGAGGTCAGGAGTTTGAGACCAGCCTGGTCAACATGATTAAATCCCATCTCCACTAAAAATACAAAAAATTAGCCGGGCATGGTGGCAGGCGCCTATCATCACAGCTACGCAGGAGGCTGAAGCGGGACAGCTGCTTGAACCTGGGAGGCGGGGGTTGCAGCGAGCCAAGATGCTGCCACTGCACTCCAGCCTGGGCAAAATCGTAGAGTGAAACTCCATCTCAAAAAAAAAAAATTAGAAAGGAAAAGAAATACGGCTCACATACTGAAAGCATCTCTAATCCCATTGATTGAGGCTGCTGGGCTTCCTCATTCTCAAGAAACATTGAGCTAAAGTTGAGGTCAGCAAAGACCTTTTGGGGAGAGGGAGAGAGAGAAAGAAAAAGAGAGAGAGAGAGAGAGAGTGTATGTGTGTGTGTGCGCGCGCATGTATATGTGTTGAGATGGTCTTGTTCTGTTGCCCAGGCTCTGTGTGTGTGTGCGTGTGTGTGTGTGTGTGTGTGTGTGTGTGTTGAGATGGTCTTGTTCTGTTGCCCAGGCTGTGTGTGTGTGTGTGTGTGTGTGTGTGTGTGTGTGTGTGTGTGTGTGTGTGTGTGTGTGTGTTGAGACGGTCTTGCTTTGTTGCTCAGGCTGGAGCACAGTGGCGCAATCATGGCTCACAGCAACCTTGACCTCCTAGGCTTAAGTGATCCTCCCACCTCAGCCCCACCAAGTAGCTGGGACTACAGGAGCACACAACCACTTTTTTTTTCTGAGACAAAGTCTCACTCTGTCAGGCCTAGGCTGGAGTGCAGTGGCATGATCTCAGCTCACTGTAACCTTCATCTCCCAGGCTCAAGTGACTCTCCTGCCTTTGCCTTCCAAGTAGTTGAGATTACAGGCAGCCACCACCATACCTGACTAATTTTTGTATTTTTAGTAGAGACAGGGTTTCGCCATGTTGGCCAGGCTGGTCTCGAACTATTGACCTCAGGTGATCTGGCTGTCTCGGCCTCCCAAAGTGCTTGGATTACAG
Source organism: Plecturocebus donacophilus (assembly GCA_004027715.1). Taxonomy (NCBI): domain Eukaryota; kingdom Metazoa; phylum Chordata; class Mammalia; order Primates; family Pitheciidae; genus Plecturocebus; species Plecturocebus donacophilus. Next base: position 10,032 of record PVKP010008238.1, on the reverse strand, counting down.
GCGTGAACCACCACAACTACCCCCATTTTTTTTAAGAGACGTCTTGCCATGCTGACCAGGCTGGTCTCCAACTCCTGGGCTCTAGCAATTCTTCCATCTGGGCCTCCCCAAAATGCTGGGATTACAGCCGTGAGCCACCACGCCCAGCCCAGAGAGTTTATTTTGTAAGCAATTACTCAACTCTGCCATTGTATCAGGAAAGCTGTCACAAACAGTACAAAAACAAATGAAAATGGCTGTGTTCCACTGTAATTTTACGTACAGACACTGTCATTTGAATTTCAGATAATTTACATCATAAAATAGTATTTCTCATTTTTTTCAACCATTTAAAAATGTAAAAACCATTCTTAGCTCACAAGTCATATAAAAACAGGTGGCAGGCCTGTTTTATAAAAACAGATTTGGCCTATGAGCTGTAGTTTGCCAATCGTGAATAAAAACAAAGATATGAATTATGTTTATAATAAATATTCTAACCTGGAAAGGCTTTTGGAAAATTTCATCCATTGCCAGACGACCATATTCTGTGAAGAGCTTTAAAAAAGAAGCATTATGAGTTTGTAAAGCAAAATTACTTAAAATAGTTCTATGGCTTTTCTTTAGCAAAGTATTCATTAACAGACTGGATACTATTTATATTGAGATCAGAGTTCTATAGTTTCAAATGCCCACAGGAGTCATGAACCTTAAAATCATCTTGGTTACTTCTTGCTCACATCCCACATCTCAATGCATCAGCAAATCCGGAAGCTAGCCCTCACTATTCCCATGTGCCTTAGAATACTGCAATCGCCTCCCAGCGGGTCTCCCTGCCTCAGCCAGTGCCTCCCTACAGGCTATTCTCAATATAGCAGCCACAGTGACTCTGTTATTATATGGTTAGTTAGATCATAACATGGCTTTGCTCAAAACCCTGCAACCTCATTCAGTATAAAAGCCAGTCCTTACAGTGTGATGCAGCCACACTGGCCCTCCTTCCTGTTCTTCAAACATGTGGGGCACAGTGCTGCCTTAGGACCTTTGTACTGGCTCTCCCACTAACTGTAAGTTCTTCTCCCAAATATCCTCATGATCAGCTCACACACTTCTTAAGGTCTTTACTCAAATGGCTCCTTCTCAGTGAAGCCTTCCATGGCCATCTACCTAAAAAGATTACAACTTTGCAAATATTTCCCACTTCATGTCTCAAAAAAAACTTTTTCTTAACATTTATATATTTATCATTATCTCATATACTATACCTCTTCTTGTCTTGATTTACATCTGTCATTACTACTAGCATTTAAACTCCATGAGGGCAGGAATATTTTCCTGTCTTGTGCACTACTGAATTTCCAGCAACAAGAAAAGTATTAGGCCCATAATATTTATGCCATTCAAGGCCAGGTGCGGTGGCTCACACTGTAATCCCAGCACTTCGGGAGGCTGAGGCAGGCGGATCACGAGGTCGGGAGTTCGAGACCAGCCTGACCAACATGGCGAAACCCCATCTCTACTAAAACTACAAAAAATTAGCCAGGCATGGTGGCACGTGCCTGTAATCCCAGCTACTCGGGAGACTGAGACAGGAGAATCACTTGAACCCAGGAGGCAGAGGTTGCGGTGAGCCAAGATTGCACCATTGCACTCCAGCCTGGGCGACAGAGTAAGACTCCATTTCAAATATATAATATATATATATATATATATTTATACCATTCAAATGAATGCATTCTGTTTTTTGGGGTTTTTTTTGGTGTTTTTTTGTTTTTTTGAGATGGAGTCTCTCTGTCACCCAGGCTGGAGTGCAGTGGCATGATCTTGACTCACTGCAACCTCTGCCTCACAGGTACAAGCAATTCTCCTGTCTCAGCCTCCCAATGAGCTGGGACGACAGGCATACACTATCATGCCCGGATAATTTTTGTATTTTTAGTAGAGATGGGGTTTCACCATATTGGTCAGGCTGGTCTCGAACTCCTGACCTCAGGTGATCCACCCACCTCGGCTTCCCAAAGTGCTGAGATTACAGGCGTGAGCCACCTGCACCTGGCCTAAAATGACTGAATTCTTTAAGGTTAAGGTTTACCTGTATAGTTACCTCTATTTCTTCAGGAAGCCTCACTAAAAGTGTAACAAAACAAAGTTTAAAAGTAAATAAATAAATAAACAGGATAAAGAAGATTGCAGAAAAGAGCTGTCAAAAACATTCTGGAGGGAAAATAGACAAATGAGACAAATGAGAACTGTCTCAAGTTTTGGCTTTCTCTGTTCTGCTAAGAAATCTGGAAGAGGCATGGGCCAAACAAGGAATAAGCAGATTATCTCAGTAGGATCCCTGAAATGCTCAGAAATTATAAGCATGCAGTTACCTTACAAGAGGAGGTGTAGACGTGTGCTGACAACTAGGAACTATGTGAGTCTTAGGAGAAAGCACCTACACTCCCAGGTTCCCCTCTCTCACTCTCATATTTTTCCTGTCTCCACGGAAGATGGGAAGTGTAGTATATGAAGATAAATAAAAAAAAAAAAATCTAGACTTAGATACCAAACTCAGCTGAGGTTAGGAGTAAGTCTCCTACCTTCCTGGAAACAGGTAGTAAGTCATACTGAGAGGTGGGACTTAGCCTTCTCACCCTACTGGGTGCCACAGCAAGCTTCTACCCACCAAGGCAAGAGTTTAAAGAAATTTTCTCTAGGGAAACTGACAACCCAAGAATAAAGATCTATAAAAAACAGACATTTGGGAGCTGGAAACAAAATAGCTAGATAACCTTGCCTAACCACCTACCTCATTATGATCCAAACCAGTACACAAGGCCTATCCTGTTATCGAAGCTCCCAGTTCAATTGTTAGTGGCTCTCTCTTAAACAAGTAGTCAAGGACTACCAGCTAGACATTTGAGAAAAGCCTCTTAGCAGGGCTGGGTGCTATGATTCATGCCTGTAATCCCAGCACTTTGGGAGGCAAAGCCAGGCAGATCACTTGAGGTCAAGAGTTCGAGACCAGCTTGGCCAAAGGAGCAAAACCCTGTCTCACTAAAATTGGGCATGGTGGCAAGCACCTATAATCCCAGCTTCTCAGGAGGCTAAGGCAAGAGAATCACTTAAGCCTGGGAGGTGGAGGTTTCAATGAGCTGAGATTGCACCACTGCACTCCAGCCTGGGCAGCAGAGTGAGACTCTGTCTCAAAAAACAAAAAAGAAAGAAAAAGCCGGGCACAGTGGCTCACACCTGTAATCCCAGCACTTTGGGAGGCCGAGGCAGGCAGATCATTTCAGGTCAGAGGTTCGAGACCAGTCTGACCAACATGGTGAAACCCCATCTCTACTAAAAATACAAAAAAATTAGCCGTGTGTGGTGGCATGCGCCTGCAGTCCCAGCTACTCAGGCAGCCAAGGCAGAAGAATCACTTGAACTCGGGAGGCAGAGGATGCAGTGAGCCAAGATCGAGCCACTGCAGTCCAGCCTGGATGACAGAGGAAGACTCTGTCTCAAAAAAAAAAAAAAAATTACTAAAAACCCAGGTTAGGTGAGAAACTTATTTGGAAGAAAACCCTGCCTTGAACTGACATGACGCTTTTTATAGGCTTATTTACCCCCATTTCATTGGTCATGTATTTCATTGCAGAAATATTAATATTCAGGTTCTGCCTGAACATCCACACCCAGATAATTTTTGTATTTTTAGTAGAGAAAGGGTTGCACCATGTTTCCCAGGCTGGTCTCGAACTCTAACCTCGTGACTCACCCTCCTCAGCCTCCCAAAGTGCTGGAATTATAGGCATGCGCCACCAGACACCCAGCTGTGATATCTTTTTTTTACACCAAAATATTTAATCTATCTGGTCTATCTGGAATTTTTGTATATAGTACAAGGTAGAAATATGATTTTTTTTTTTTGAGACAGTTTTACTCTGTTGCCCAGGCTGGAGTGCAGTGGTGTGATCTTGGCTCATTTCAACCTTTGCCTCCTGGGTTCAAGTGATTCTCAAGCTTAGCCTCCTGAGTAGCTGGGATTATAGGCATATGCCATCACGCCCAGCTAATTATTTTTTTTTGTACTTTTAGTAGAGATGGGGTTTCACCATGTTGGCCAGGCTGGTCTCAAACTCCCGACCTCAGGTGATCAGCCTGCCTCAGCCTCCCAAAGAAGAATATAATTTCTAACTTACCTAAATACATAGCCAACTATCCTAACACCATTTATTGACTGATCTATCCTTGATGGTATATGTGTATATATTCTTAAGTAGAATAAAATATATGAAAATATAGTATATAATAAGTATAGCACACTGATCGATTTTTTTCCTGAACCAATGCCATGTTCTTGTAATTACAGATTTATAGTATGTACTAGGTCAATTATCTCATGTTTCTCCTACCTCCTGTAATTTCCTTGGCTACTTTACAATTTAACTTTCCAAATTAATTTCACAACAATTCTGTCAAGTTCCCAAAATAATGCCTTTATGATTTTGTTTAGTGGGGAAGAACTGACAACCTTATAATAGTTTCAGATGAGATAATGTTTATAATACACAGCAGTGTCTAGTACAGAGTAAGCAATAAATATATGTTGGCTATTATCCCCATATAGAAGAAACAAGGCATATTTCTATATGTGGTTAAACCTTTTACATGCCTCATACAATTCTGAAGTGCTCCATATACATCTTTTTAAAGTTTATCAATATTTTGTTGCTACAGTGAATTTTTTCCATTACATTTTTAAACTGGTTATTGTTAGTAGACAGGAAAACCTAATGATTTTTTTATCAAACCTAATAATTTTTTTATCTGTATTTTGTGATAGATACTTTAATATTTTTTAAGCTCTAAATAGTTTTCTAGTTGATTCTTTGGATTTCCAGGCACATAAACATATTATTTTCTCCTTTGAAATATTTATATTGTGCAGTTGCTAAGTCTACCATCAGCCTTGTCATTTGAGACAAATCCTCTGTCCATTAAGTCCATTGGCAAATATGGGGACACCCCATCTCTACAATAATAAAATAAAAAAGCTAGGTGTGGTGGTACATGCCTGTGGTCTCAGCTACTTGGGAAGTTGAATTAGGAAGATTTACCTCTACTTGGGCCTGGAATGTCAAGGCTGCAGTGAGCCACGATCATACCACTGCCCTCCAGCCCAGGTGACAGGGTGAGACCCTGTCTCAAAAAAATACAAAGTAAATAAAAGTAAAAATAAAAATGCAAATTTTGAACTGAGATAAAAGAAAAGAAATAATATTGCCTAACAGGAAAATAAGGAGAGACATTAGCAAAAAACAAAGAACCTATTTCAAAAGTTGTAAGATGCCTGCAATCCCAGCACTTTGGGAGAGCAAAGCAGGTGGAATCCCCTGAGGTCGGGAGTTCAAGACCAGTCTGGCCAATGTGGTGAAACTCCACCTTTACTAAAAATACAAAAATCAGCCGGGCATGGTGGCGAGTGGCTATAGTCCCAGCTACTGGGGAGGCTGAGGCAGCAGAATCACTTAAACTGAGGAGGCAGAGGTTGCAGTGAGCCAAGATCGCACCACTGTACTCCAGCCTGGGTGACAAAGTGAGATGAAAAAAAAAAGTTATAAGAATTAAGCAAGTTGAATTCTACAGGAAGTATGAACATTTGCTTTACTAAAGAAGAGTGCTTAAGCTACTATGAAATGAAAAGTCATAATTGATAATGGAAAGGAAACAAGCCATGTGAAATGTACTATACTGAAGAATAAACCAAGGTTTGGATTTAATGTATTAATTTGGAAAACAACATAAATGCCTGAAGAAGCGAGGCATGTTGGCACTCGCCTTGTAGTCCCAGCTACTTGGGAGGCTGAGGCAGGAGAATCACTTAAACTCAAGAGGCAGAGGTTTCAGTTAGCCAAGATTGTGCCATTGCACTCCAGCCTGGGTAAAAAGAGCGAAACTCCAGCTGGACATGGTGGCTCACGCTTGTAATCCCAGTACTTTGGGAGGCTGAGGCAGACAGGATCACGAGATCAGGAATTTGAGACCAGCCTGGCCTTGGTAAAACCCTGTCTCTACTAAAAATATAAAAACCAGCCAGACATGGTGGCAGGTGCTTATAATCCCAGCTACTCAGGAGTCTGAGGCAAGAGAACAGCTTGAACCCGGAAGCTAGAGATTGCAGTGAGCCAAAATTGCACCATTCCACTGCAGTCTGGGTGACAGAGCAAGACTATCTCAGGGGGAAAAAAAAGCAAAACTCCATCTCAAAAAAAAAACAAAAACACAAGGTAACAAAACCATTGCAGGAGATGTAGAACTGCATACGATAAGAAGAATCAGGAAAGGCTGATGTTGAAACGACTATGGGAAAGAGATGCTTAAACATATGTGGGGTTTGAGGATCCAGAGTACGACGGAGCTCTTGAGAACAGCATCAGAGGTGAATTAGGCCGGGCTCGATGGCTCACACCTATAATCCTAGCACTTTGGGAGGCTGAGGCAGCTGAATCACTTAAGGTCAGGAGTCAGAAATCAGCCTGACCAATTGGTGAAACCCCATCCCTACTAAAAACATGAAAATTAGGTGGGCATGGTGGCGCATGCCTGTAGTCCCAGGTACTTGGGAGGCTGAGGTACAAGAATGGCTGGAACCTGGGGAGGCAGAGGTTGCAGTGAGTTGAGACCATACTTCTGCACTCCAGCCTGGGTGACAGAGACTCTCAAAAAAAACAAAAAGGTGAATTACATAAGTGCATTACAATCTACTTACTATCTCTTATGGTATGAATTGTGTCCTAAAGAAAACTATGTTAAAGTCCTAGCACCTGGTACCTGTGAATGTGACCTTACATGTATCTATGGCACTTGGTCCTCTACCTCACACAAGGTAAGCATTGAAAAAATGTGTGAAAGGAAGGAATAAATTTCAGGTGAAATGGTGACCAATGCAAGTTGTGATGGAAGTTTTATAGAGCAAGAGCTCTCAACCACTGAGCCATGGAACTGGAATAGAATGTCTAATTATAAAGTACAGGCAATTGCCATAGCAACATTAAGGACCGAGGTTTAGGAGGAATTTTCCTTGTTTTTTTTAAAGAAACATAAAATAGAAATAATTCAAGGTAATCTCTATAATAATGATGCCCTTACTCACTCACATTATGATATTTTCTTGAATGTCAGTGGGAGAAGCAGCATTAGAGCAATATACCAGGAACTGCATCCAACCCTGGAATACCCACGAAAGAGCATTTTATGGGAAAAACAGATAAGAACTGCTGCTATAAAAAAGAGAAGAAAATTGCTGGGCACGGTAGCTCATGCCTGTAATCCCAGCACTTTTGGAGGCCAAGGCAGGTGGATCACGAGGTCAGGAGTTCGAGACGAGCCTGGCCAAGATGGTGACACCCCGTCTCTACTAAAAATACAAAAATTAGCCGGGCACAGTGGCACGTGCCTGTAATCCCAGCTACTCAGGAGGCTGAGGCAGGAGAATCGCTTGAACCCAGGAAGCAGAAGTTGCAGTGAGCCGAGATCACACCATTGCATTCCAGCCTGGGTCACAGAGTGAGACTCCATTTCAAAAAAAAAAAGAAGAAGAAGAAGAAGAAACAAAGGAAAAGAACTGCTGCTATGGAGAACAGAAGTCACTGGATAGTAATAGTAATAAAAACAATGGCTAGCAATTATTAAGCACATACTATTTTCCAGGCATGCATTTAAAAATACTAATTTATTTAACCTCATATGAATTACTGCAATAGCTCCGTGATCAGTCTCACTCAATGTACCCTCCCCATAAAAATCTATTCTGAACATGGCAGCCAGAATGATCCCTTTACAACATGTCAGGTAACGTCATTGCTGAAGATTCTCCCATGGCTCCCACCTGCCCCAGGGGAAAAGACCCAGCATGACTGGGACCTCACTGCCTCTCTGACTTCATCACTTAGCCCCTTCCTGTCACTCTCTAGTCCTATCCACTAGCCTCCTTGCCATTCCTTGATCTTGCCAAGCACACTCCCTTCAGGGTCTGTCTTCCAGCAGCTGCTCCTCTCCTGTAACGGTTTTCCACTCAAATGTATCTGAAGGACTCACTTGCCCACTTTCTTTCGTTCTCTGCTCAAATCAGTAAGCCTTCCCTGACCACCCCTGCTCCACCCCAGCAATGAATATACAGTATAGAATTGCCACGAACCAAAAACCTTCCTCCACATTTCAATCTTTTGCTAAAAACTACTCAGCTGTAAAATTTTTCTTAATCTTAAAACTTTTAAATAATATGATGCTAAAATTGTTATGAGAAATATATACCTGCAGCTGTTGAAGATCATCTTCCTGAATGTTCTGGGATAAATTATAAATCTAGAAAACAAAAATCCAGATTGATACTTCTCTGGCTTACTTCAAACAAATCCTAAATAAGCCTAAAGGGCTGACAGAAGCTTTGAACAATTAAAGACTTGCATATAAGAACATAAGGCCTGTCCAAACAGCAATATGATCTGTCTTTTGGAAAATTATGCACATAAGGTTGAAATCAAAAAATTCTTCCTTTACAGTTTAAAATATAGTTTTCCTAAGTTCTTACCAAATCTATATTTTCTATATGATGTAATGGATATAAATTTCCATTTTTTAGACTTTCCTTAGAACACGTTATACATAATTATAACCAAAGAGAAAAAATTCTTTGGCTCCTTCTCAGGTTTTTAAGAGCTTAACTGAATCCACATTTTAAAAATAATATTTACATATCATCATAGAAATTCTGTTAACAGAATAACCAAAACTGTATTTCTTCCTTTTATCTTATTTCCTTTGCAAACTTTTTTCCAAGTCAAGTGGTTTTTACCTGAACAGAACTAGTCATAGTGCTTAGAGCAAAGATGGTAGCACAGTCTTTCACAGTTGACTGGCTGTCAAATGCCCCCTGGGTATCCATCAGAACAACTGCAACCTAAAAAAAAAAAGGAAAATACAAATAAAAGAGGTTAAAGTAAGAAGGAGGAAAATGTAAAGGAGAAATTGAAAAGTATAGGTAATATTTACGTGAGCCTTAAGCACTTCCTTGTAGGTTCTGTACAACTATTTAGGTGCTTTGCTTTGACTACAGCACTCTACTGAAGATGACTCAGAGATATACAGAGCAACATGAAAGGCGAAAACTGCCCCACCAATTGAAACAGTCAAATGTTGAAAGCAATTAGCTCATTACCCAGCCAGGCATTTGGATGCTTTTGTTGTTGAAAAAGAAACTACAAATATTCATCTTGGCCAGATTCAGTGACTCACACCTATAACACCAACACTTTGAGAGGCCATATTGGGAGGATCACTTGAGCCCAGGAGTTCAATACCAGCATGGGCAACATAATGAGACCCTGTCTCGACAAATAATTTAAAAATCAGGTTGGGCGCAGTAGCTCATGCCTGTAATCCCCGCACTTTGGGAGGGAGGCCAAATCAGGTGGATCGCTTGAAGCCAGAGTTCCAGACCAGCCTAGCCAACATGCTGAAATCCTGTCTCTACCAAAAATACAAAAATTAGGTCGGGCACGGTGGCTCACACCTGTAATCCCAGCACTTTGGGAGGCCGAGGCAGGTGGATCACCCAGGAGGCAGAGGTTGCAGTGAGCTGAGATTACGCCACTGTACTCCAGCCTGGGCGACACAGCAAGACTCCATCTCAAAAAACAAAAAGCAAACAAAAAAATACAAAAATTAGCCAGGCGTGGTGGCACACACCTGTAATCCCAGCTACTCCAGAAGCTAAGGCAGGAGGATCACTTGAGCCTGGGAGGCAGAGGCTGCAGTGAGCCAAGATTATGCCACTGCACTCCAGCCTGGGCAACAGAGCAAGACTCTGTCTCACTTGAGCCCAGGAGGACAAGGCTGCAGTGAGCTGTGACTGTACCACTGCACTCTAGCCTAAGCAACAGAGTGAGAACCTGTCTCAAAAAAAAAAAACAGACAGACCAACACAATGAGATACCACTTCACACCTACTAGGGCTGGCTATAGTAGCCAAAAAGACAAATAATATCAGGTATTGGCAAAAATTTTTGTATTTTC